>RJWH01004176.1:47503-118843 GCA_004363575.1 Solenodon paradoxus | reverse complement strand
TCCTCCAGTTGTCACCTGTCTCTGTCTCTACTTCACTCACACTAAACATGATCAATACTGGTGTACATAAACTAATTCTTTACCTTTACTCTCTCCAGTAAGGCTTCCCCCTCTCTCCCAGGACCTGCGCTGGTTAGGATTCTCAACAATTTGTGTATTGCCAAATGCAGCTGTCCTTTCTAAGGCTTCCTCACGTCCTTAGTATCACTTGATATTTGTCCCCTTGGTTCCCAGGGTTCAGCACTATCCCAGTTTTCGTCCCATCCCCTGAGACTCCTTTGTGTCTTCTGTCTCAACTTCCAGATCTAATGGCAGAGTGTTCCATTCAGTCCAGACTACTGGCCTGTTCTGTGTGCTCCCCTACCTTAGATGCAAGGCTTCCTTTACTTTTCTCCCCTCTCTGATCAAATCCTGTGTTAATGTTTTCATTTGGATGCTTAATAGACATTTCAAATTGGCTTGGCCAACATAGAATTCTTTCACCTAACTCCTACCCTCACCAGAGTTCATTTCAGCAAATCTCTCTTCTTCCAGTTGTTTGAGGCAATCACGCCCCAGCAAAAAGCCTATCTTTGATTCCTCCCTGTCTTTATTTCTGACACACACATTGTCCAGTTTTTCATCTCCATGGCCATTTTATTTATTAGGAACACTGCAATGCCCCAGTCCTTGTTCACACTTTGTATTCTGTTACAAATCCCATATTCCTCCTAGCTGAATTTAAAATAGACTCCTGTACAGGATGAGAGCATCTCCATACACACAAAGACCTGGGGCACCTTCCTAAGTCCCTGAATGGGTCAGTGCAGTGATTTCCAATTCTAGCTGCACATTAGAATCATCTCTTTTTAAAAATCAGTGAAATCAGATAATCTCCCAGTGATTGACTCAACAGGTCTGAGGTAGAACCAGGCATAGGGGTTTGGTGGGTTACAAAATTATCCCAAGCAAGGCTAGTTGTTTATAGCCAGTGGAAGAGCAACCTCTGCTTGCTGGTGATTCCTCGGGAGGGCAGAAGGACTGCTGATGTGTGACTATTTCATGTTTTAGCATCTGATTGACTAGGCCTGTAATAGATATTTGCTAAATGAAGACAACACAATTCCTGCTTGCAGGGAGCCCCCTCCCATAGGTGGGTAAATTCGCTTTTCATAAACCCCTTCCCCACCCTTCCTGGATTTTTGAAGGGAGTATGGTGAATAAATCTTTGGGAAGGGGCAGGCCTGGGAATATGGACTCAGGGACTGGTAGGCACAAAGCCTTTTTCAAGAATAGTCAAGGCACTTTAAAGATAAGAACCTTGAAATCAGCACCTTGTTATTCAAACGCAACCACCTCTGCCCAGTTATGCTCCAGGTGCAGGTGGATCGCCGCAGGACTGTCCGCACTTCCGAGATGGGGCAAAGGTAAAGACCTGATCCGCGGGGGCTATCCCTGCCAACCCCTTCCGTCGCTACTTGACTAGCAGCGAGGTGCAACCCATTGGCTGCGGGTTCCGCTCTCGCCCGCGCGCGGGGCCGCTACTCACGCGCGCACTGCAGGCCCTTGCGTACGACGCCCCAGATGAAGTCGCCGCAGAGGTCGCACCACGTGTGTGTGGCAGGCTCTGCGGGTTGGAAGCGGTGGCCGCGGCCAGGGACCAGCTGCCGTGCTGAGTTGCGTGGGTTGCTCCGCGCGATGCGCAGCGCGTTGGCGCGCTCCAGCCGGGTGCGGCCTGGGCCCGAGCGCTGCGCTGGTGTCAGTTCCCGCAGCTCAATGAACTCAGGCTCCGCGGACATGGCCCGGCCCGGCCCGAGCTCCAGCGGGCTCTGGGCGCCAGCGAGCGCGGGGCGGGCCCGGCCGCGGGGCGGGCCCGATGCAGCGCCACCCACGCGATGCAGGCAGGGTGACGGGAGACAGGCGAGGAGAGAAGCGCAATGGAAACCTGGGCGCTGGGGCTGTGTCGGCCCACTGGCGGAGTGGGGTGCCGGGGGTGGTGAGAGCTCTCGTAAAGTCCCCGCCCTTCCTTCCTTCCCTTCATCCTGCAAGCAACTCCCCCCGCGCCCCCCCCCCCGCCGTAAAAAAAAAAAGATGACAACCACACAGGGCCACACAGAGACAAGCGTGTTTCTGGAGGTCAGCTTTACTGTGCTAGAGGAAGAAGGTCCCCACATCCGGCCCTTGCCCCCAACCCAGGCCTCCTGCCCCAGCTTGGTGAGGCAGCGTCCTGGCTTACCACCGGGTGGGGCAGGAAGTAGGACTGCTTCTCGGGGAGATAGGTCAGCAGCTCTACTCAACACTTGTGTGCTCACCAAGGCTGGGGCTCTGCAGAGGCCAGGCTGAGGCCCTGATGTTCAGGGGTACACTCTGGGCAGGTTAAATAGTATGGGTGTCTGCCTGAGCTGCAGCCTTCACTTGGCTCTGTCACCCTGGGCTGCCAGGACACAAGACTTGGCATGCTTCTCCCAGTGCTTGACTTGGCACTCCCTGCAAGCAAGCGGGCTCATGAGAAGAGCAGTGCTTGTGGTGCGTATGGGAGTGGGGTTTTGCCATCCAAGGTCCTAGATACCCTCACCTGCAGCAATACCACTCATTCTGGCACCTTGAACAGCGCTTGGAGGCCTCTGCACTGCAGTAGGCGCAGCGGGGCCTCTCTGGAGCCACGGCCTCTAGCACATCCAGTCTGTAGGTCTCAGCCCACCTGGGAAAGGAATCAGGAGGGTCTGGCTGGGCCTGGTGTGTGAGGGCACAGGAACATACCAGCCCTTGTCTGTGCCTTCTGCATCCCTTCTAACCCTTTTGCTAGCTCCGCAGACTTCACCTTTGTGCCTGCAGTCGCAGGTCCTGCTTTGAGGGGCTGAACACATGTTGTAGCTGGTGTTTGGCAATAGCCTGCCACTTGCCTCTGTTTTCCCGCTCCAACCGCTCCCAGATTTCTGGGATCTGAGAGGTAGAAGTGGAGAATGGCAGGGAGGATCTGGCAAAGTAGGCAGTGGTCCTGACTACTAACTTTTTAGTGCTTACCTGTTCTAACACCAGGTCCTTCTTAGGGGGCTGGGTTTCAGCCAAGGCCAGGTGGGCCAGGAAACGCTGCAGGTCTGCCAGGTTGGGCAGCTGGTCAAGCAGTGTGTCTGTGAGGAAGGCCCGAAGCTGCAAGGGTGTCCAGGGGAGGCCAGTGTAAGGCAGTGCTGACCAGAGGTCAAGGAACAGAGAGGACCTAGGTTGGGCTGCGGGACCCACGCTCCATTGGCTGCTGTCGTGGAGGCCCAAGGTCATGGAAAGAGGGCTAAGATAGGTGGGCAGAGATGAACATCAGGGATGGGTGGCTTGTGCTTAGACTGGTATGGAAGGAGTCTCCCACCTTGAGTAGCTGTCCCTTGGCAAAGCTTGTGAGGCAGTAGCGGGCCCGGGCCTCAGGGCTTAGCAGCAGGTTGTACAAGGCGATCCACACCTGTCCATCCAACTTGCTCAGCTTTTGCTGTTCTGAAGGTGTCACTGTCTGCCAACGGCCACCTTCAAATTGCAGCAGCTTTCCTGGGGAGAGGAACCAGCACGCTGTGCAGGTGTTGCATGCTCTTTAAGTAAGCTGGCTGCGTGGACTCCCAGAAATTTCCCAGGCTGGGGTGCAGCACAAGATGAGTCCTCAGTAGTGGCCACATGGGCCTTGCCTGCTGCAGAGCTCAGATGGAGGTCACTTTGGGTGATGCATCCTGTATCCTCTGTGGGCTAGGGGGCAGAGTTTGTCTGTCTGTGTGCAAGTTGCCTGCCCTCATCAATTCTGGAGGGTTCCTAGAAGCAGTGAGCTAGGACTTAGGCAGGTGGGGGAGGATCTTACCTCCTTCCCGCTGGCTCCAGGGACTGTGCTCCAGCAGTTCTACCAGAAGACAGGGCAGGTTGTGTGTGCTTAACATACGATTCAGCGTGCTCAGGGAAAGGCTAGGGGTGAAGGTGGAGATAAGCAGAAGCCAGGTCCAGGCTTCCAATTCTCTACTGCAAGCCCAGGCCCTGTAGGGCTGCCCACCTATCCATGCAGTCTGTGATGTAGCGCAGCACAGAGAGGGCCTTTAGTGCGATCTCAAATTCCATCAGCTCTGCCTGTTTCTGCAGCTCCTGGAGGTGGGAGGGCACAGTGCTCAAGCTGGGCCATCCTCTGCCTACTTAGGCCTCTGGGAACATGAGTATAGCCCTTGTCAGTCCTGGGGAACCTCAGCCCACCTGCATGGGGTTGCTATCCTGGGACTCATCCTCCTCATGGAGGCCACCATGACCACTCCGGGCTGCCAGCACAGTCAGTTTGCGGTGGCAGTAGTCCACCAGGTCCAAGACAGTATCCTCTGCTGACTCACATACCTCCTGGGGAACAGAGGAGGGGAAATATTCTGTCTCTGATGCTCTCCCCACAGATATAGTACCCTCTTTCTTCTAGGTCCTAGCCTGGGGTAGTGGCCCTGAGTAGGGCTGGTGTCTCACCTTGTGGAAGAACACTGTTTCCAGGAGGTTGATGATGGAGGCCTCATGGTGGAGCTGTCAGATAAAGCAAAGGGCAGGGCTTGGGGATGCTTAGGGGAGGGATAGGGGCTACCAGATATCCTCTCTTGTCCAGGATTCACTGAAAGGTGCCAAGGAATGTGACTAGGGGTCTAGCTCACCACCATGTATATGGGAAAGGTGTTTTGGGGCTTAAAGTCTTCCAGCTTGCACAGCACAGGAAACACCTTCTGCTTCCACATCTCCACGGCAATCAGCTCCTCCACCAGCGCTGGAATCTTCCAGGGTTAGGGGAAAGGTGGGATGAGGTGGGGGCCTACTATGGCCTGGTAATCCTCCCATCCCTGGTCCAGCCCAGCCCAGTTCAAATTCCCCTAAGCCTCTAAGACTCTCTCAAGCTCATGAGTATCTTCTTGACTTCTCTCCATCAGGGAAGTTATTATCTATTTTTTTTTTTAAAGGAAATGTGCGGGCAGAAATGAAGGCAAGTAGGAAGGCAGGAAGAAAGAAGAGGAAGAACTTTTTAATTTTTATTTAGCATATTGGTTGTTTCCCTCTGAACCCAGGACTCAAACCCAGGGGTATGTGGCTTGGGCTACTTTGGAGGTTATTGACCTAACTGCTACTCCACCAGAGCTGACCTATTTTTTATTTTCTTAAGGAGGGGTACAGGCAGGAATGAAGGTGAGTAGGCAGGCAATCAGGAAGAGAGAGGAGGAAGAAGCATTTTATTTGTTTATATTTAGTTTTTCATTTTAGTTATTACCCTGCACCCCAGGTCGTGAACCTGATCCTTGGGATGAGGACTGCGCTAGCCAGAGGCAGTAGACTTATCTACTAGACCACCAGGGCTTGATTTTCCTAAAGTTTAGATTTTCACTTCTGTGAACACTTCTGTGTTCAATATTTCTGTGGGGACATCTCCCTGCTTCCCATTCTCCATGCCCCAAGCACTTTGCCTTATTCCCAGGCTGCTTTGCTTCCCCTGTACCTGCACCCTTGTCCCCTCCTCCTCTCTAGGGGGCCCTCTCAGGTCAGCCCTTCTGCTTATGTCCTCTTTTGTCCATGCCCTCTTTTGTCCCTGTCCTCTGGCCTTCCATGGCTCTGTGTGCTGTTTATAGCCTTGGCCTTGCCCTTCCTCAGGGCTCTAGTCCTACCCCACCTCCCAGCAGGGAACTCCAAGTTTCCGTGTAGAGGAACACTTTGCGAAATGCTATCTTAGGTCATCTACTGCTGACACTTCCTGGCTCACGTTCCAGCCAGCCTAATCTCTGGTTTCAAACTCCCTCTCTGTCATATTGTGAAGATGGCCTCCTTCCATGCCCAAGTCTCCACTTCAGTTGGGGCTCCTTTTGACCTTACAGTCTATTCAGGAATGCCTCAGAACTCAGGAATATCCCCTACAACCTAAGCTGTTCTAAGACTCCTTATTATCTTTGTCAATCCATACTCCAGACCTGACCTGATACACCAGGGTCCTATCCAATAGGGGTACAAAGTCAAATCTGTATTATACTCCTTCTCCTTTGGGGAGGACAGGTGTACCAGCCAGAGGGATGAGCAGGCACCCAGGGTGCTTCTGAGGGGTAGAGTGGTGAGGTGGTGGTGGTGGTGGGGTGAATGGAAGATAACCTTGCCTGTGACCCCAGCGTACCTTCCCATGGGTGACCAGGAGCTCCTGGATGGGCTCACTCTGGCTGGCTGTGGCATCAAGGATGGCCTGCATATTCAGCTTCTCCAGGTTCTCGTGCTGCTGGTTCCACCTGCCCCAGAAGGGATGTGTGCATTTGGGTGCGCATCTGTGCAGTAGGAGGGGGTGGGTGGGGGATGGGTCCTACTGAAGCCTACACTGGGCAACCCCTCTCCCCAGTGTCAGGTCCACACTCTCCCATTCAAGGTCTCTGATTCCATGACTATCTGACCCTTGATCCAGATGCCTCACCCTCCGGAGCCCATCTCACGCAGCGTGAAACTGCGCAGTCCCTGCACCAGCACATCAGCCTCCCCTGGCAGCAGCAGCTCTAGGTCGCTCATATCCTCACTGGCGACAGAGAATGTGTATCTGGGGTCTGGTTGACCTTGAGCAGCAGCGGGAGCTGAGGATGCTGACGGACTCCGGGACTATGGTTTTCCGCGGAGCTGAAGTCTGGGACGCGGCCGGCCGTTGTGGAGCGGTTGGGGTGCGTGGTCCTTGCCACCATGGAAACGCCTTGGAAAGGTTAGGTCCGCGCCTGCGCACTTCAGCCTGGGCCCGCCCTCTGCTGGCCAGTGAGGTCCTTCAGCCCCACACCTGCCAGACTGTAACAACTGTATTTGGATTCTCGGAAATTTCTGGAGACCTTACAACTCACTGGGCTCACCTCTCTCCCCAGAGTTCCAGACCCCTGTGATCTAGACTCCTCGGATGTCAAATCAGTAGCACAGGAATGGGTAATTCTCCCTTTGCCGTCAAGGATCAAGATGCCAAGGATTAAGCTACTTCCCCTGTGGCTCCATCTCAGCCCATATGGATGCTCTGCTCGGTGGTTCCCTCACTGCAGGATTTCTGGCCCCCAGCTCAGAAATACTGTGCAGGGCCCACAGCTCTCCGTCCTAGTCCAGGCTGCCGCCACCTCTCATGAGGTAAACGCGTGGCCTTTTTACTGAACCCACCTCTATTCTCGACTCTCCAGAAAAGCCAGGAGTGTTTTAAAGGTGTGTGTCTGACATCATTCCCTTGCATGAGGGTGATTCTGTAGCTGCCCCGGTGTTCAAAATGCAATGTCCAAACTAGCTTACCAGGGGCTCTTCAGTATGGGGTTCTTGCCCCGTCTTCTAACTTGGTCACTTCATTTCTTGCCCTATCCCTCTCGCCTCCTGTTCTAGCCCTATGGACTCCCTTAGGTTCTCATACATCCCAAGTGGTTTTTGTTTCAGACCTTCTACATCTTTTCCTTCTGCCCAAATGCCCTTTCTCTTACAGGGTTTCAGCCACCTCATCAGGTCTTCCTTGCCCACGTAACCTAGAATAGACCTAGCTCTCATTCCAATTTTTAATTTAGTCGCACATGTACTTGTCCATTGTCGGTCATGCCCACCAGATGGCGCTCCAGCACGTCAGGACCATGCTATTTCATTTACAGCTCGCCTGTCGTCGTCCCCCCCAACCCCCCTCCCCGGTGGTTCAGAAGTAGTACTCAATAAAAGTAGGTAGAAATGGATGGATGACTTTATTTACAGAAGTGAGGGTCAGCTTTGAGACACTATGGACTAGTCTGCTGATCTAGCCGTTAAGCAGCAAGCAGAACTTAGCTGGAGAGAATAGCCACAGCTGTGTGCCTCATCTATTCCCCACAGCCTCACTTCCAGCAGATGATGATGTTGGGGTCATTTTCCAGCCGCTCGTCCAGCTCATGGTAGCTCATGCCTGGGTGGGGTGGTAGAGGTGAGGTCAGCAGACTTGACTTAGCTGCCTTACCCTGATGCCACCCTAGCGGCTCTGTTTGCCTCCACCTGTCTTGCAGCAGATCTCATCATAGCTGTGGCAGCCTGTGTAAAGCTGGGCGGGGTGGCTCCGCTCCTCCCGAGAAACCCGCACAGGATACTTCTGTAGTCGTCGAATTAGGTTCTTCATAAGCCCAAACTGGATCAGCTTCCTGGGGTGGGGGTTGAGGGAGAGAGAGGTGATACCCTGGCTACGTCTCCTTCCTGCCAAGACAAAGCCTTTCTTGAAGTCTCTCTTCCAATTTGTCTGTGATCGGATTGGTCTCAAAACTCATCGCCTCCAGGAAGTTTGTCTGGAGTAGCAGGACTACATGCTAGATTATGTTCATTGGGAATGTCCTGCTTCCTCTTTGACCCTGTGTTCCAGAGATATATAGCCTATACCTGCCCTCAGGAAACCCCTTATGCCCCAGGGGATTCCCCCTCTGACCGTTCATCCACACGCTGCAGCTGCTGGGGATGGCGGCCAATGAGGTCTCTCACAGTAGTGCCAGGGCTTAGGCTGCAATAAAGCTGGAACACATCCCGGAGACTGGCCCTCTTATGCCCTGTGGATGCCAGGGGTCAGTTTTCCAACTTGCCCTTCCCTCCCTGATATGGCCTCCCCCAGAGTTCACCATTACCTTGCTTGGTCACATAGGATAGACATGCTTCCTGCAGGGACTTGTCATCTACCAGGTCCTGGACCTTGGGTGTCGGGCAGTACACATTGGAGTACTGGAGGACAGTAGGAAGCATAGGGGCCTGAGTGAGGGACTTGGAAGTATGAAACAGCCCCAGTCTGGTCTAGTCACGTAATCCACTCTCCACTTAACCCAAACTCACCTACCTGGAGGATGGAAACCAAGGTCACAACGCCATAGTACCTGGGGGAGACAGGTGTTTTCAACTTTTGAGGGGCATATCGTTTCAGCTCCGTACTCTCAGGGTCCCTGGGCCCTTCCCTTGCTGGTGACCCTATCTTAAATATGACTATTGCCCCACTCACAGCAGGTTCTGGATGGCGATGCGCACCAGGTTGAGCTCCACATCTGCTTCAGCCGAGATCTTCTGGACATGGCGAAAACCATCAATGTAGGGCAGGATCTAGGCAGGGCAGATGATGCAGGGCAGGGTCAATAGGGGTGGGAAAAGGATAGTGCTATGGTAGCCCCAGGTGAGAATACCCAGGGAGGACTGGCATACCTGTTGTGTGGTGAGGTCCCACTGTGAGTTAAAGAAATCTTCTTTGTCCTTGGTAAAGACAGGCACATCATACTCCTGGGCCACAGGAGGGTCAGGCCGCTGTTCAATCACCTTCAAGTGGATGGTGTTGGATTCATCTGCAGGGGCCCCACCCATATCCTCAGTGTCATTTAAGAGGCCCTGAATTACCATCCCCTCTCCTCCAACAACCCTTGAGGCAAACAGGTGGCTTTGGGTAGGCCAATCTTTCCCTTTTATGGCGAAAGAGAGAGAGGAACAGGCCCAAGGAGCAGAGCTGGAGGGCTCTGTTGGCCTCCTCAGCCCTAGCCCCATCATGTACTGGATCTTGGACATCATCATCCCTGTTCATGAATATTTCCAGGTTACCAATTTGTTCCTGTGTTTTGTTCTTGGCTGGGCCGAGAACACCTTCCCCTGCTTCTTTCCCATCCCTCCTCTAACCCTCTGCTGTCTTTGCAGAGGCTGGGCCATACCGATGGGCAGAGTGCACCGGCCTGAGGCATTTAGCTCTTCCAGCAAGATGGTCATGATGGGCACCAACTTCTGCTTGCTTTCCTCCATGGACACAAAGCTGCTCTCCAGCTGAATGGAGCATGAACAGCATGGTGGGCACACCCCAGGACTCACGGCTGGTATCCTCTCCTGGCAGGTTCCCAGGTTGGAGATGTGGGAACATCTTCCCTAACTCTACCTGCCCACCCACCCAAGCCCATTGTGTTGCAGACCTCCAGTGTGGTCAAGTAGCCAGCCAACTTTTTGACGATGGGTTCGAGGGCACATGTTTTGGCCTGGGCATCACACACGAAGCCTAGGTTGAAGAGCAAGGCATTGCGGCTGTATTTCTTATGCTCAATGCACACAGGGCAGCCGATCAATTTCTTCTCCATGGCCGTGCTGGATGGAGGGAAAGGTGGGAACAGAGTCAGGCTCCTGTGGCCCACTCCTCCTGAGACCCCCTTCCCCAAGTTAGGGCCTTACACAGTGATAAGCTTGTTCTGTAGCTCTGGCTTGGTGATGATGTACACTTGAACCGTGTCAAACAGCTCCCGGGAGATGAAATCCTCAGGTACCTGGGGAGGGGAGTGATAAGAGGCCCTTTAGTGAATCTTGGAATTAGGCAGAGTACACAGAGTGATTCCCAATGCCTAAACCCACTTCTGTAGAGTTTCTTCCCTGTCCACCCAAGCCATTTACTTTTGTGCTTCCAAACAAACCCTGTGTTCGCATCTGTCTCCTTTTGCGTATGCTGTTCCTTTACTCAGCACACATTCTTCTTCCTCACCTTAATTCCTAAGCTTCCAGGGATACTAGTCGACCACCCATTTCTTCCTTAAGTGGGACCTGGCACCTCCCCTGGGCCCCCATAGTCGGATTTCCCGTAATCACTGCCTCTGTGATGGCTGTCTGCTCCGCCACATAGGTAGTCAAGGACCTCTCGATTCAAGGTTCTCTGTGAATGAAGGAGTGGCGTGTCTGTGTGCAGCATGGAGATCCACCGCCTCTGGGCATTCAGCTGAGATCCGGGGACCGTCCCTCTTCCCTACAAGCCGCGAGTTCAGGCGGTACCTGATAGGTTATCTTGGGTCCCAGCGTGGGGTGGAATTCGCTGAAGAATATGCATTCGATGCGGCAGCCACTGCCCATGGCGCTAGCGGGGCCGGGGTAGGTAGCTCCTGACGCCGACCCCAGGAAACACCTGTTAGAAACAGCCCCCAGATCTGGGACGCCAGATTACTTACGCCTGCGCACTCACACACCTATGAAGCAGTGTGCTCAACAGCGCCTGCGCAGCGCGACACAGCGGTGTGGCCGGGGTGGCTGAGGTGGGTGGGGGATCGTTCCAGGAAGTCCCGGGTGGGTAGACGTCGCACCCGGAAGTGAAGCGGCTCCGCGACGGAGCGGCGGCTGCGCTGCAGAGCCGGAGAATCCAGCTTTCTCAGCAAGAAAACACCACGTCGAGTCGGCGTTGTGGGTGAGGCAAGAGACTCTCTAGCGTGTAGGGGTAGAATGCCCGTGGCACGTGGGGAGGCTTTACGCAAAGGGATTCATGCTGCCAGACTGACGTAACGGGAACTACAATACCCGTAGTGCTTCACGCCTTTTCAGCCAGCGCTCCAGCCAGGTGACAGGATGGTGCCCGCCGGGATTTGTAGTCTATTAAACGGCCTTGCGCCTTCTACCTGGAAAGTGGGCCAGTGATCAGTGTCAGTTCATATTCGGGTATATGCTCGGTTCCCAACTGATATACTGACTATTCCTGGTGCCTGTTTTGCTACTGTCCTTTCTCAATTTAACTTCCTCCAAGAGGGTGGCATTTCTGCCCTGCAACTCTTGCTCCAATGAGAGTAGAGAGAGCTCCCGAGACACTTACCTACCCTACTATGCTTTTAGCATACAGCTACCAGCCTGACTGACCATGGCCCTTTCTGTGGAGACTGAGTCACACATCTACCGAGCTCTGCGCACTGCATCTGGGGCTGCTGCCCACCTTGTGGCCCTGGGCTTCACCATCTTTGTGGCTGTACTTGCCAGGCCTGGCTCCAGTAAGTACGATTCATAGTTGACTTTAGAGAAGGACAGTACCACTCTCCCTAGGGAGTAGGGACAATAGGAAGCCTTGGGTCTGATTCCTGGGAATAGGCCTGTCTGAATAAGGGACATGCTGTGCTGGAGGGATAAGTGGGGTGAGCAGATGAGCTCTGCTAGGTTGGCCAGGTCCCAGAGTACCTGGTTTCTCTTGCCTTGTCTTGATGCTCCACTAAGCTGCCTTTGGGAAGTGCTGGGGGAAGGAAGGACTGCCAGAAAGTGGCAAAGCATAGTTTCTGATCTAGGGAGGAACCAGAGAGAACAGGTATTGGGTCCGCTCTTTGTGGCAAGGGGGCTCACATTTTGGTAGCATCTTCTTGGGCCATGGGCCACCTGTCCTTAAGTCTGTAGGGGTTGGTATGGTTGGGTTTTTGCTTTAGCCTCACAAGGCTTCCTCTTCTCATTCTAGGTCTATTCTCCTGGCACCCTGTGCTTATGTCTCTGGCTGTAAGTAGTGGGTCTGGTCAGCTCAAAGGGGTGGGACTATAGGTATGTGTGCTGGCCCTGGTGGCCTCTAAATCACTGCAGACACTTAATAGAGGGATGGGATGTAGGACTGGAGGCACTGCATCCTCCAACTCTTTCCCATAATATATATCCCAGACTTGAACCAGAGTATGCAAACCCAGGGCAAATTGGTTGGCGGTTGTCTTAAGCACAAAATGAGTCTTTACCCTGCCGCCCACCCCTCTGCTGCTCCCCGGCAGGAGGTTTAGAAAATGCATTTAGGTGAACCTCTGTCCCTTTTTACCTTCGTTTATAATGATGCATCTAATTTCCCCTGAAACGGTGCACCCGTGAGGCCAGCTCTTGCCAGGAAATTGTATCCAACCCTGTTTCAGGGAAACAAAGCTTGTGAATCATTTATAACTGCCACATCTCAAACCTTGTGTTTGCTGAGTAACTTAACAGAGAAGACATTTCAGAATTGCACCTAGGAAGAAGTGTAGAGGTTCCTTTCATTGGTTAGTCTGGCCCAGATGGAGTCCTTCACTCTCATCTGACCACACAGATATTCTTGTCAGTGAAGAGGAGAATCAGCTTAGGTTATCTGAAACCTCTGCTGGACAGCACTCTTCAGTTTCTCTCCCTGTCTCCCCAGTTCTCTTTCCTGATGACTGAGGCACTGCTGGTGTTCTGTCCTGAGAGTTCGCTGCTGCGCTCCCTCTCGCGGAAAGGCCGAACACGCTGCCATTGGGTACTACAGCTGCTGGCCCTGCTGTGTGCACTGCTGGGCCTGGGCCTTGTCATCCTCCACAAAGAACAGCTTGGCAAAGCGCACCTGGCCACATGGCATGGGCGGGCAGGACTGCTAGCTGTGCTGTGGGCTGGGCTGCAATGCTCAGGTGGGGTGGGGCTGCTCTATCCTAAACTGCTGCCCAGGTGGCCCCTGGCCAAGCTCAAGTTATACCACGCCACCTCTGGGCTGGTGTGCTATCTTCTTGGGAGTGGCAGTCTCTTGTTGGGCATGTGCTCACTCTGGTTTACTGCCGCAGTCACTGGTGGGGTCTGGTACCTGGCTGTGCTATGTCCTGTCATTACCAGCTTGGTCATCATGAACCAGGTGAGCAACGCCTATCTGTACCGCAAAAGAATGCAGCCATGAGCTCTTTGCAGCCTGTGGGATGCCTGGATTTGCCTCACTGTAGGAGTTGAGGCTGGGACCTCCTGGATTCTCTGAGCTGACTAGGTCCGGGGGATACCTCAGGTACTGGGGGTCATGGGTAGGAGGAACCCTGTGTTTGACTTTCTTGCTTGTTCCTGATGCTGGAGTGCCTCCCCTTCTTTCTCTGCTGTTCTAGAGGAGCACATGGATCATGTGTCTAGATAAAGATGGGGTTGCAAAACTGCCTCCCCAGCAACTCAATTCATATTTACACTGGTATTTCCGGAAACTGCAGGAGAGAAAAAAGTAAAATAAAAAAGAAAAATGACTGAAAAGCCTGGATGGGAGGAATAGCCCAGAAGTGGGGATAGTTCTTGCTAATGCCATCAGCACAGAAAATTCGGCAGCTGGGCAAGATGGAAACTCCTGTCCCTGGTTACTCACTGAGGGACTGAAGGTCTCCCAGCATTTAGCTCCTAGAATCTGGCTGTTGGGTATCCCATGTCAGCTAGGTAAGCTATAGCTGTGAACGGTACAGGTCTGTGACCTTTCAGTCTCCCAGCTGTTCACTGCTGAGGGGGTCTCCAGACTGATAGTTAGAGCTGGTTAATGACAGCATGAGAGCTGGGGATGGGCTGTCTCCAAGTGTCAAGCACTCAGCACTGTTTCAGAGGTGAGCCATGTATGAGAACAAATCCTCATGACAGAGGCCCTCAGAGAGGCAACCTGACTGGTGACAAGAGGGAAAGAGAAAATGAGAAAGGGTCTGAGGTGACAGCTCTGGAAAGGATGCTTGAAAGCAGGCATATAGTTGTGGAGATGGGGTGGGACTGGGGTGCTAGTGGGAGCAATGGACTTCTTAGCTAACTGGAATTGCCATGAGGACAGATCAAGACCTTGAACCTAAAGTCCCCATCTAAGTTTTGCATTTGAATATGTGAGGGGACTGCATGAGTTGCTGTAAATGTGGTCTGACAGAGCCTAGGAGCCATGTCTCAAAGAACCGCTTTATTGATACTGTTAGGCTGGGCTTGGCTGCCCACTTAAGTGGTCCTGTAGAAAATACCTGGGAGCCGTGGCAGTTCTGGTGCAGAAGCACATGGCCACAGCACAGGGCATCAGAAATCTTGACATGAACATAGTCTTTTGGGGGTTGGATGGGGGACGTGAAGCCCAGTGCTGGCTGGACCCCCAGCATGTTTTTTTTTTTGGCAAATCCTTGCCTTGGCTCAGGGCTCTTGGCAACCAGTCTCAGGCATAGCGCTGGCTTGGGAACTGTGACACAGTATCCCTGCAGCCACTTGTTTGGGGATGCCTGCTGAGGTACAGTCTTACCTCAGATGGCCTGGGCTGGCTGATGCCTCAGAGGCCCCATTCCTGGCATAGTGGTTTTCTGGAGTTGGAACCAGGTAGCAAGAGTCCTGCCTGGGTAGTGTTGGCGAGAAATAGCAGAAGGCTGTGGAAAACCCCAGGAGGCCTTCTTCCCCCTCTTCAGAGCAGTCAAAGCCCTGGAGTAGCTGAGAAGGTGTCAAGGGAGGTTTGGGAGAGGAGGTGCGACATTCAAGGTGGTCTGGAGTTACGGCTTTGGGGACGCTGCCTCGAAGGTGATCAGGCTGGATTCTGGAGCAGCCCCCTTTCCTGGAAGAGTGGGAACTTCCTTGTCTGAGGGCAGGGAGCTGTCCACCTTGGCCCCAGACTCCTCTTCATCGTCGTCCATGCTGGGCCAAACAGACTGGTCCTCCACTCTCTTCAGCCTTTCATTGAGGGCCTTCAGGGCCAGTTGCCTGGGGCCAGAGGAAAGATGACAGGTCACTCTGAGTTTAAAATTGGCTCACGCTCTATACACATGAAGTTGACTCCCTTGACCATTCAGATACCTATGTGTTTTCCTTCCCCTGCAGGGCCCAGGGCCCCCCAGAGATTGGATTTGGGCCCATTCTGCTATCAGAATGAGGACCCAAAGGTTGAATGGAGCCTTCCCTCCATAGGTGGGGCATCTCCAGGATGAGAATTTCAGATGGGTGTCTGGCAGACTGCCCACCAGCAGTCTTAGGAATAATTCTGAGGACAGTGCCTCAGAGCTGATGCCTCAGAGTGAAAGGGCAAGTCCCTGGATATGTGAGTTTCTGCATGGGCACTGGCATCACATCCGGGGAGAGAGTTGTTGCTTCTTCTCTGTTAGGGTTGTCTCAAACCTCTTGGCAAGAGTCTGTGGGGAAATTTGGAACTCAAGCACCTGCCTTGGCTCTCAGCCTGGGAAGCAGTGCCAACTTGGGTCAGTTTATTCCTCCTTGACTGACTTTAATATTCTCCTTCCCAAAGCCACCAGGTGCTGTGTTAGTACAGGGATATATTGGGCCCCTGAAGGAAGAGAAAAACAGCCCATGTGGGTAGGGTACCTGGCCCACCAAGAGGTATAACACTCATTATTGGCCATTGTGGGCCTGATGCTTCAGTGTGGAAGACAGCCTGTATAGCCCTCCAGATCTAGCAGAGAACCAAAATCCCACACCAGGGAACATGGCAGCAGCGGCTACAAGGACAGGGACACAGGAAGCTCTGGCATACTTCCACCCTATTGTCTAGCCTGGCACATGGCAAGTGTGCACAGACAGGACAGTTCTTTCCTGTTGCTACCCAGGCTTCCATCCCAGAGATCTCCTTGTCAATTTTAAAACCTACCAAGACAGAAGTGGTAGCATGCTGATCATGCTAATCAGCTTCCTTATGTCAAAGTCAGGACACCCTGCCTCCCTCTACCGGTAACCATTTGGGCCTGGGCATGACATACAGTTAGATGTCAAATTAGCTGGAGTAACTGGCACCCTCAAATTAACAACCATAAGGCTATGTGTCAAGAATTCACCTCCTGACACACCCCTCCATTTCCCTGGGCCTGGGCAGCGGCATTTTGAATGCCCAGCCAACCCTAATAGTCTAAGTGCTTTTACTGGAAGAGGGGCCACCTGCTTAGCTCTGAGGTCAGCTCAGTTCCTACCAGGCCCAATCCTGGCAGCATCTCCTCCACCAGATAAGATGAAAGCAGACCTCCTTTTTTTTTTTTTTAGGATTCATCAGCCACAGGGATGATGTAGGGCCCAAAATATGCTCTGCAGCATATGTGTGTGCTTTCTGACACCCATCACCTTGGACAATAGTAATCTGTGGGCGTTCCTCAGTTGGAAATTCCTTCAAGAAAGGGATGTGTGACCCATGCTCAGCTCCATAGCCCCAGTAGAGAGTAAGCACAGGAATAATTGTTCAGATGAATTCATAAAGCAGCCTGCCAACAACTGATTTCAAATGTGGGCAAAAGCAGAAGACTTTAACAAATAGAGAAAGTAGAGACAGCCTGCTCTAGATATCACAACTTAAGTAATTTACCCTCAAAAAACCTCAAGAATAATGTTGGAAATGTAGCTGTGACCACTCTGGTGAGTTCAAAGATCTGAGGGAGAAGGAGAATAAGAGTTGGATTTAAAAAGATCTGTCCTGTCTGCCAAGGTACATTCAGTGAATAATTCAGCTGGGACTCCTGATGGTGCAGATGGCTTGGTTTACAGATAATAAAAAAGTCATATCCACACCCTGGTGTGGTCAGCAGGGAGTCAAGTGGTCTCTCCCCTGGTTTGGTGACACATATCTTTGTGGGGGAGGGGAGAGAAATCTAGTAATACCTCAAGCTTCCATCTCAATAAACAAGTGGCAGAGAAGTACATCATCTGAATTATGGCTCAGAGAGAGGCCACAGTTCAACATTTGGAATTTGGGGTGGCTCAAGCCACCTCAGTTCTTAGAGGTCTCTCTCCCTCATAGGAGGGAAAAGGACCAGTAGGTTGTTTCTGGCTTCCACAGTACCATGTCTAGTATTCTAATATTCTAAAATAGACCCAAGGTTATGTGTACCTAGCTCTTTAACTAGCCCCTCACACAGCACCAACGAAAACTGGGAATTTCTTGAGACTTGTTAAACAGTCTGAGTGGTGAGAAAAGCAACATTCATTCCCTAATGTTGTAGCCCTGACACCTACATGCTGAGCTACTCAAAGTCACAAACTGGATTTTGAACTCTTTCTGAATCTGCCTCAACACTTGATCCTAAGCTGCCCGCTACATATACAGCAAGCACCTCAACAGATGGAATGTGACTAAATCAATAAATGCTCTCCTAACTTGGCAAGGTTTCAGAAGATTCCACAGTACCTTCTGCGCTCTGCATCTTGAGGGTCTGTGCCTGGGAGGCTGATGGTGATGGAGGATGGGGCACCCACGTCATAGCGCTTCACCGTCTTCTGGCATATCTTTACCTTCACCAATAGGCCGTGTACCAAATTTGCCAACAGCCCCACCACAGGCTGCAAGATCTCAGGGAAGAATGTGGCAAAAGCAAAGTGGTCAGCCATGTCCCCTCGGCCTCTGCTATGGCGCTGGTAGAAGCGAAGATACACCCAACTGGAGAGCAGCCCGAAGCCATAGGAGGCCAGTGCTGGGCTCTGGAGCAGCGTGGTTAGCCGCAGAAGTAGCAGCAGCCCCAAAAGCAGCATGGGCACCACGCTGACACGCACCTGGGGCACTCTCAGGACCACACAATCCCCCATGGTTTGCTTGAGTGCCACCAGGACACCACCTAGAAAGCCCAGGGCGCCGTGGATACGGATTGTGAAAAGATAGACCAAGTTGAAGGAAGCCATGTAGGTGAGGAGGTAGGCGAAGGCCCCCAGCAGCCCCACAGACACGTTCACCACTGAGAAGAAGATGAGTAGCTCCAAGGCCCCCCAGAGCGGCTCTAGCAAACGTCCAGCCACCACCACTGTGGCCAGGCTGATGGCCACATCCCATATGTGCTGTTCCATCAGCCCATGGGTGGCCAGGGTCCAGATCCAGAAGTTGGGTGGAAAGAGGTAGCCTGGGGTGACCGCCAGGCAGCCCGTGTCCACAGCGAAGGACAGCAGGTAGAGGAACAGTACCGCCGCACACAAGGCTTTCACTACCACGCTGGCGCTGGCCAGGATGGCTCCTAAGTGCTGGCGAGCACCCGGCAGGGCGCGCTGCATCTTCCCGGAGGGCGTCGGCCTGAGGGAAGGGATTAGTGGGAGAGGGGCCTCCCCGGGGCCTCGTTCCAGTCCGGCCCCGTCGGGAGGCCCGGGCCCAGCCTTGTCACTGCCCTATGGCCCCGGTGAAGACTCGACTTCCGGTTGGGGCGGCTCCTGTACCCAAGGGCCGAGCAGTCTGGTCGCCGGGCGGACCCGGGGCCTGTGCCCCTCGCTGGGGATCTGAAGGAAGGCCCTGAGCTTCAGCACGCCTGCCCAGCCGGTGGGCCCAGCACCAGGTCAACGGGACGAGCGTTGATCTCAAGGCTCGGACTCCTCCATCCACTCTGGAGCCCTACGGTCCGCGCGGGACTGAAGCCTGGTTCTGAGACCGAGTCAAGTCTGGTCAGCTCCGGCTCGGACAGGGTCTTGGCTTCCACCGTGCCTCCTCCCGTCTCAGGCGCCGACAAACAGGGGTGTTGCGCCTGCGTGCCCCGAGCGGCGGCAGGATGCCCCTCTGGGTGCCGGTCTTCCGGCTCCGCGGCATGCTGGAACATGGAGTCCTCCGCGGAAACCGGGAAGGAGAGGAAACCAAGATTCTGGGTAAAACTACAAGTCCCAGGAGGCTTTGCTCCCGGGTCGTTCCTGTTGGTGGTAAGAGAAGGGCGGCTTGGGATTTGTAGTTCTCAGAGCTGTTACCGCCTGTGTGTCTCAGGAGATTGAACTACTGATGGCAGCGTAACTTTTAGGCGCACATTGCTGATTATCCCGGAAAGGGTGGCTGTTTGTATATTTGAGTGGATGTGTTCTTGTGGGCAGGTGTATAGGTAAGAATGTTGTATGTTCCTGGTGTGTGTACCAATGTGCGCGAATGCCTGGAACTTGTATGGGGTGTATGGGGCTGACCGCGTGGGAATTTTTGCTCAACCATTTGGCAGCTGTGTGACGTTGGTTAAGTTCCCGAACCTGTTTGAAATTTAATTTCATAGAATCTAAAATGGAGATGATGACAGAACCTGCTGTGAGAATCAAAAAGGGATTGGGGTGTAAAACACCAGTGCACTGTGGGTGCTCAGTGAGTGTGCTGCCCAGGCTACCCTTGTTACAAGTGAGGTGGAACCACTGGGAAAGGAACTGAGGTCTCCTACCCCCAAGAAGCGAGGCTGGACTACTCTCTCCTTCCCACCAGAGATTTCTGATCATTGATCCCTAGGAAGAAGTCTCCCCACATTCTTGGGCCACTCTGGCCCCAGGCCCCCACTTCATAATGATGATGTCTTGCAGGTTGTGTCCTATGCAAAATGATATTTGTAAATTGAGTTACTTTTTTAAAAAAGTGCATATAATTAAAATATATGACAAGGTACATTTGTAAAGTTCAGAATGCCTTCCTTTCAGTCACTGATCTCAGTGCAGTTGCCAGTGTGTGCATAGCCTTCCAGATTACAAAGGGCGTTGACACCCTTTATCTTAGGGGCCTGGGTTCCCGTCAGATGCCATCCCATGGTATGGTTTCCAGATTTAGAAAAATCAAAATATAGGGCACTCAGTCATATTTGAATTTTAGATAAACAACAAATAGTTTTTTAGTATAACCATGTCCCAAATGTTCTTTCATTTAGTTCATATTCCATGTAATATTGGAAACATACTTAAAAAAACATTAGTTCTTTATCTGAAACTCAGATGTGACTGGGTGTTGTTTGCTTTTATCTGCAATCCTAAGACCTCTGAAACTATTTCAGGGCATGGCAACTATTTTAGGGGTTTTAGCTGTTGGCTCGGTGGCCAGTCCCTGCAGACGAGTGAGAAAGGTGTCTTTCCATAAGGCCTGGAATGCCCTCTTCCATTCATTTAACATCCAAAGCCCCCAGCCATAGACCCCACCTCCTTTTTGACACCTTTGCTAATTTCTTGCCCTTCTCATCTTATGAGAAAGGATTTCTCAGTTTGCTCATCTGCAGTGTAGGGATAAACTAGTATCCAGCTTTAAAGCTGTGATGAGTATGCAACTGCCCACCAGGTGAGTGTATTAATAGCACTGGGAAACACGTTGGTGGTTATGTCTCTTTCTTTGAAAAGAATTTGAAGGTCACACCAACCAGGGTTGACTATTAAGAGAGTTGGGACTAAAATGAACAAGTGTGTAGGGCTGCCTAGTGGGAGACCCTAAAAGATTTGTAGACTCAGCTTTGAGAGCCAGCTTGAGCAGCAATGGCCCCAGAGAGCACTGGGCTTGGAGTCTCCCCTGGACCAGGAGGGAGCAGCAGTCATACTTGTGGGTGGGTCAGACACTTGCTTCCTCTGGACTGCAGTACTATACTCTCAGGTCCAGCTCCTGGACTCAAGCCAGGTGTTCATCCTTCCCTCCAGGTGAAGGACCTGCTCGCTAGGCCCTGGTGATCTAATCTGAAGGCCAGAACCCTCCCTAAATCCACATATTATGTCTTCTTTCCTCCACCCTCCTGGCCTTAAGCCTGAGAAGCCTTTTTTTAATTTTAAATTCATATACAGTAAAATTGTGCCAGATTAAGGAAAATGCGGTACTCATTAGAGTTCCTTGATTAAAGGGGAGGATTAAATTGGACAACAGGGAACTTCCCTCTTTAAAAAGTTATTTTTTTATCTGGTGGGCAGAAAGGAGTGTCTAGACTGGCAGAGGAAGGGAAGGGAATCATCAGTTAGAGAGTCCACGCTACCCCACCCTGCTGCCTCACTCTCTGCAAATCTGGCTGACCTGGAGGGACAGTGGTGGTGAGGCTGAGCCACACCTTGAGCTTCTCCCAGCTGCTGCCTTTTTTTTTTTTTTTTTTTTAAGACCATTTCCTAGAGGCTTTTGAGAATATACAAGGGAAAGGATGTCAAAGATCTGGCACTTAGGAACCACCTCAAAATGTCATGCTCTATACCTACCAGGGACCTGATTGCTCTGGCCTTCACTCCCAGCTGAGCACTCAGGTCATGGCCATTGCCTACAGGCTACCCACCCCTCACCCTGGGGCAGACACAGTGGATGGTACCATTTGAAGTGAAAATATGAACATTATTTAATAACTGATCTTCTGTAATAAACCATTTGAAAATATTTTACAAGGAATCACACACACAATATTTTACAAAGTTTCTTAACTTTTTGTCGCTGTTGTTTTTCCAACTTATCTGTACAAAATAGAACAACCAAAAAAAAAAAAAAAAAAAAAAGTCCAGAGAAAGGAAATGGCCCCCTAACCCCCCTCAGATTCCCCCAAGCTTGAGGTGAGGGGGCAGCCAGGTCAGGTGGGTGATGAGAAGAATCAGACCCAGCTGGGGGTTGGACAACTACCTGATGGGGATTGTTTTGTCTGTTTTACTGCTTTTTAAACTTAAAATATATATTTATTTTTCTGTATATGTTTGATTCTTTTTAATTTTTATATTCTCCATTGAGCACCTGACTACACTACAGTTACACACACGCCCCCGCAAGACAAGGCTGGCTTCTAGGCTGGGTGTGCAGCATAGGTGCCCACCCTGGCACCAGCAGCGGGCATGGACCATACACACACACTGAGAAAGCGACAAGCAACATGACATTAATTAACGGAGCCATTAATTAATGCATCACCCTTCCCCCTCCTCCCAGTCCAACTGAGCCCCATGGCCACATCCTGGTGCCCTCAGTCCCCCACTGGCCCCCAGGCTGAGATGCCTTTGGGGGAAATGATTAGAAAGAATGGTGTGAAGAGATGTGCCTGAGCCCAGCCTGTGTGTGTGCGGGTGTGTGTGTGTGTGTGTGTGTATGAAGTGTTTAGCAGGGAGGCCTCCTGGGGGCATGGTGTGTGTGTAAGTGAGGAGGTGGGGAGTGGGTACAGGCCTGAGTATGTAAGGGCCAGTTCGGGGATGGGATGGGCCAGTTCGGGGATGGGATGGCCCAGCCAGGAGAGGTCAAGTCACCCCTGCTAAGGCAAAGGGCAATGTCAGGTGAGGGTTCCTCTGCCAGGGGTGCAGGCAGTGGCATGTGGTCCCACTGGGAGCCTGACACTGGTGAGAAATGGTTACAATGAGCACCTGGCAGGATAAGAGGCATTTGGGAGACACTGGCGGCTAGGGTGGGACAGAGGATCTTCACCCCCTGCCCCAGCATTTGGCACTGTTTGACATTCAGCTTTAGAGACAGAGGACCAGCTGGGCTGCAGGTCAGATTAGAGGTGGGTGGTGAGCAGGAGATGGAGTATGCACATGCCAACCCTCCCACCAACCCCTCGCCCTGTATAAGGCTTTGTGAGCCCCCACCCCCACCCCACCCATGATGTGTGTTTTTGTGCGAGTCTGTGTGTGTGTGTGTGTCCTCCAGGTGTGTCTAACAGGAGTTCAGTTTTTGCCCTCAGAGCTCCAGGCGTAATGGGGTTGTTTCTGAGCCAGTGTAACTGTCACTTGCAGGGCTTGGGGATGAGGAGAGGGTAGGGGATGCTGTAGGCCTGAGAGGCACAGAAGCCCATTATGGGGCTGCTCCTGCCAGGACTTAAGTTGGGATGCACAAGTCCTCAAACTGCCCATCTCAACTTCTTCCATTATTCCCAGGCAATTGAGATTTGGTCCTGGGTGGGGCAGATGGGCCAGGTTGTAAAAGTCCAGCTGCGGTAGAGCCCAGGTTTCCCACACAGAGGGAGCCCAGGCACAGGGCTGGCAGTGGAGGCCTGGTTTGGCACCAGTACTGCGGCTTCCCTGTCCCAGCCCTGGGGGTGGTTGAATCCAGTGTAATGAGGGGGTCTAGGGACACTGACAGTTCAGCGGTGAGACGCGGCTTCCTCATGGCCGTCCTCTGGGACCCCCTACTCCAAGGTGCAGAGTCGGCCTGGCATGCTCAGGTCTTTCAGTGAGGAGAGGGAGAGGCGCAAAGGCCGGGAGTGTGAGTGGGGGAGCCGTGGGGAGGCCTGCAGGGGTGGGGACAGGGTGGGGGCTCAGAGGCGGTGCGAGGCGTGGGTGTGGGGTTGCGGCCGGGGAGGCAGGCCCAGGAGAAGCAGCAGCTGTAGGGAGACCAGGACGCCCAGCGACGGTGGGAAGGAGGCTCCACGTCCGCAGTCTGAGGTATCTTCCTGCGGGAAGACAGAAGGAACAGATCCGCGAGGGCGGCCCGAAGCCGGGCAGGGCGCAGCGCTGCATCACCCCTGGAGGAGGCGGGGCGGGACGGAGAGTCCGCACAACCCCTTCTCACCGTTGCGTTGTAGTCGAAGCAGATGTGCGGGCCTCTCCGGTATCGCGGTCTCTGCACCAGCTCACACTGCTCCGGGCCGTCCGCTGGGCATGGGTAGGGAGTCAAGGAGGTGGCGTCGGCAGGGAGGGTGCGCGCGGGACGATAGGGGCGCGGGCGGCGGGAAGGGACGGGGGCAGGATACAGTGTGTCTCCTTCTGCAGTAGCCGGCCAGCTTCACACTGGCTGCACAGAGGCTTCTCCGCCACCACGAAGAGAAGGTTGGTGTTGGTCAATCTTTGCGCGTGGAACAGCCTGTAGGCAGCACAGGAAGGCGGGGCCTTGAGTCGCCCCACCCTTCTGCCCACCCCGCCCGCCTCTGTAGCATAGGCTCCGCCCCCGCCGGCACCTGGAGCAGTTTCCGCAGTCGATGATGGCATTGTAGGAGGCGTTCACCGCACCGAAGTAGTACTGGGTCTGTTTCATGACGCAGCTGCTCTCGCGTGTCTCAGGGTTTCCCTCGGCCTCCGCGGGGTCTGCAAGGACGCAGCGCAGTGCCTCAGTCCCCCCACTACACCTTGGCAAAGTAAGCCCCACCCTGCCTTTAGGGTGGTCTCTGCCTAGATTGGGAATTGGGGTGGTCAGGGGGTGCCCTCCAAAGCCCTGCCTACCTGCCTGGAACCAGCTGTGGTAGATGAGGCCATAGAGAAGCTGCTGGAACAAGGACCTGTGGAAGCAGGGTCACCGAATAGGAGTAGTCAGTAGAGGCCTGTGCCCAGCTCCTCTTCTCTTGAGTCCCCAGGGGCTGGCATGGACCTCCCTCCCTAGGACTCACCAGGCAGCAGCTGACGTCCACCAGGCCAGGTTAAGGAAGTCTGCAATGGTGGGCTACAGGGAGAGGGGCATGGGTTGCCACTGCAGACCCTGTACCCATGTCATCTTATCTTCCTTATCAGAGGTGGGGGTTCTTATCTGTGGGCAGGTTTCCTTGTCCCCCCATCTCCAGGCCAGGCATTTCTGGGGCTTACCACAAAGACGCCCCGCGGTGCAGCACCCAGGTTGCCAGGAGGTTGGGGAGCGCAAGCTGCCTGATAGTCGAAGGATTCCTTGCGGGTGTAGAAGGAGTTATTGTAGAGTGCCAGCATCAGGTTGGCATCCACCTCACTGAAGAACCTGCCCACCTGGGGATGCCAGGAGGGAGCCATAGTTACAGGGCTGGCAGTGCTACTGGCCCCAGACGATGCAAACTGGGACCTCCTCCTACCACGCTCTTCCTGACCCTCACCTGGTCCCACTGATGATTCTGGTTTGACAGCACCAGGAATCCCCCATCATCAATGAGGACACAGAGTAGGTCCTGAGAGGTGGAAAAAAGGAAGAAAGATGGACAGGGGCTCAGGTCCAGATTTCCCTCCTCAGACCCAGGGAATCCTGTGGTGAGTGGAGGGGACACCACTCTCCTCAGTTCTGATAAAACCGTGAAGTCAGGTGGGGATGTTGAGAACCACAGGCAAGGGATGGGCTAGGAGTTGTAGCTGGGATTAGGAAGTCCAGGAGCAGGGCAAACTAACCTCATTGTTAACCTCGCAGTCCATCTCACAGTGGCTGCTGGGGCCGCACTGCTGGGCAAAGAACAAGGCCGGTAAGGTGCCCACTATTTCCCCACCTCCCATCACCCTTCATACATCTGGGTCCACAGGCCATCTGCAACACCCCTTGCCTCCCCATAGCCATTGGAGCCACTGAGTGGGGGCTCCAGATGGGTACTGCTGGACTTACTCTCCCCACCCCTGTCCAAATACCTTCTGAGGCTGGTCCTGGTGGGTGCGATTGCTGGCTAGCACCTTGAACTTCTCAGCCCAGGCCTCCAGGTCCAGCTTAACACCCACCACTATAGGGGAGAGCAAGGGGCCATTAGTGCCTGCCTGCCTGGGCAGCACCCTGCCCACTGACTTTTTCCTTATAGCCATCTTGGCATTTACCTGCTGGTCTCAGTGTGTGTCCACTCAAGCTGAGCTCCACAGCTGTGCTGACAAGGATGCCTACTGTGTCATTCTCCAGCTCCAGTGGCCTTAACAGGACTGGGATGGGGTGGAGGGGGGTGGTCAGGAGTGGGCAGCCACACTGGCTATTCCATGCTGGGCGTTATGAACTCAGTAGCCTGAGCCAAAGCTGAACCCAGCCTCAATGTGCAGCCCCCAGCAGACTCTTTGGCACAGTTGTTTCTTTTCACTGCCCTTGTCTCAGGCAGCCTGGTGTTTGACAGGGGGCCTGAAAGCAGAGCCAGCCCTGACTGAGCAGATAGGGAAGTCTCAGCTTCCCACCTGCTGGTGGACACCTGTAAGGTCACTCACCGTCCTGGTGTGGGGGCTTGAAGATGTAGCCGTGGTTATCTAGGCTGCGGCGGTAGAAGCTGGCATTGAAGGGCTCAGGGTTCTCTGTCCAGTCCTCAGCTGCCCTGTCACCAAGATAGGCAGAAGTTGGTGGAAGGGGTAGCTTGTGGGGGATAGTGGTCTCAGCAGGAGGCCTCTGGGCAGCAGCACAGAGGCAGGGTCCTAAGCAGGAACAGGATGTTAAGTAGTGGGGTAGGTGTCACTTACTTGTTGGGGAAGACCCGAGTGATGCCACCATCAGTGGCTGCGAACACAGCCAGAAGACTGTACCTGGGGGCAGCAGGGAGGTGAGGTCACAGGCCTGTCTCCTGCTGGGTAGGGCCAGAGTTTGTGGACCCATCCCCAAATCTGCCCCCACGTGTTGGGTGGTGCCTACGTGTTGAGATCCTGGTCCCGCCACACACGCTCCACCAGCTGCTGTGTGATGCCCGTGTCCAAGATCAGGTTGTGCAGAAGGAAGTTGTTGCCTGGAATGGGAGGGCAGGGCTAGAGGGGGCTTCTTCTTGTGGCTCTCTGCCCTGCCTCCTCCCCACCTGCAAGGCTCCAACAGGAGGTCCTCAAAACCTGGCCCAGGCCCTGCCCTTGGCCTGGGCCTGCACATTTCCACACCTTCCCTTGCTCTGGGCTGCTCTGGGCTGCCCCCCTGCTGCTGCCTGGGCACTGCCCAGATCCAGATAACCCACCAGACACTCACACTGCTTGGAGTCTGGAGTCACTTTCTCCATGAGCTCAATGAAGTTTTTCAGGAACTCAGTGTTGTTGTCGGAGGCATTCAGGTCCTTGCAATACTCTCTGGGGGTGGGAGGGGCAAGAGAGTGGGCTTTGGGGCTGGACAGGGCAGTGGGGATGAGGCTTCCCAACAGGCCTGCCTGGCCACTCACTGAGAAACCCAGGCCTCAGGGTGGGCCTTGTGTAGCCTCTTACAGGCTGGAGCTACTACCTACCCTATAGGTGGGCAGGTCTGGCAGAGAGAGCTGACACGAAAGTGAGGGCCGGCTTCCCATCCTAAGAGGTACTCCCTTCTGAACATGGCCTGCAGTGCCTCCCACCACTCCTGTGTAGTTGAACTTAGATGGTCCTAACTTAGACGGAGGCCCCAGGGAATGCTTTCTGGCCAGCTTATCCACCTGTATGCTCTCATGTCCCCTGAGCACTAAATTCCAGCAAGGAGTCTAAGACCTAGTCCTGCCACTTTCTGGCTGTGCACCCTGGGGCAACCCACTGAAGCTCCCTGAGCCTCAGCTTTTTATCATACCATAGTGGGTAACAGGAAATTAGAGGGGCTATGTGGGTCCTCAGCCTGGCTGTCTCCTCTGCCTGGAATGCTCTCCCCCCAGAGGTGGACAGGCCGAATCTGTCACTCTCTAAAGAGCCTTGTGGCTCAGGCTCTGGGTCCAGAGGGTCGGGGCTGGTGGGGCACAAGAGGCCTGCTTGAGGTTGTGCTCCTCGGAAAGTCTTGGAGCACAGTCCTCCTTCCCTGGTAACTCTCTTTGGCCCAGTTCTTTATTCACACCCCTGCCAACAGAGGCCTTCCCTGCTGGCTCACGTGGCAGCAATCTTGTGGGAATTTAAAACATGCTGTGCTTTCCCAGGCTGTGCTAGGGCCCACAGCTTGAGGAGAGTACATGGGACTGGGTCTCAGCCCCCACCTGCTCCCTGGCCCACGACCTTTGTGCAGTGCACAGCCTGCACTTCTGTGTGTGGAGGCCACACCTGCATACCCATAGTGACATCCACACAGCTCTGCTTGAGACACAAGTCGCCTGCAGCCATTCCTCCATACACACTATGCACATTTACATTTGTGAGTTACTTCATTCACACACCCAACATATATTTATTGAGCACTCCTGAGTTAAAGATACAGAGGTGACAAAAACAAAGACCGTCCCTGCCCTCGGGTCATGTGGGCCACACAGTTCTTTCTGTACATTTCCAGTCACGGCTGCACACAGCCCACCCCGCATTTACACTTCGGCTCACAAACATACACAATGACTTACAAATACAAACACACACCTACAGAGTCACAGGGAAATGTGTGGATGCGTGCACACGCGTGCATACACATGGAGGTTAAGAGTGTCCAGAGCCCCCGTGGGGTGCCTGAGAGCGGCCATGGGTCTCTATCAACTGCACCCACCTGCCCTCGCTCAAAGCCCAGGTCACAGAGGTGGTCTTTAGCACCCAGGGGCCCACAGGCCTCTTCAGATGTGGGCCAACAGGCAGAGGGTGCATACGAGGATGTCTGTGTCACGGGAGCATGCACTCTAGGGGTGTCCAGGCCCAGGCCTTCACCGGGCCCTGACCTCTCACTTGCCAGAGCAGCTCCTCAAAGTCCCTGTCCCCTGCCCCAACCTCAATGAGCCACCCCACCTAGACTCAGCACTGCTGACAGGGGCTCTGGCTGGCTCAGCCCCCAGACTCACAAACACTGACTGACGTAGGACAAGGACAGGGTAGGGGGTGGTGGGGGCAAGAGGAGGACACCACAAACCACAGCAGCAGCTGTCCAGTGAGGGGCATACTGCAGCCGGCCAGCCCAGGGCAGAAAGGGCTCCTTCCTGGTAGCCTGGGAGGACAGGGCAGGTCCGCGGAGTGGAGCCTGCCTGCCCCTGGCCTGGTGGAAGATGGAGCTGCTGCAGGCTGCTGGCCACCGCTGCTGGGTGTGGCTACATGGCCCGGTATGCACGTGGCTGCACATAGCGGGCTATGCATGGGGCGTGTGGGTGACACTGCACAGGACACAGACACACACAGCTCCAGGCAGCAGTGCAGGAGGCGGGGCCAGGGCGGTTGGGGTGGGGTAGGACACCTCAGCAAGGCCACACGCAAGCTACCTGGGAGCAATGAAAACATGTCCTTCAGACTCAAAGCTGCTGGGGAGCAGGAACTCAAAATCTGCAACAGAAATGGGGGGTTATCCGGCGGGGGCTGGGGAGGCAGGAGGCCAGGGGACTCAGAGCTGCTGGGGTGGAAGGACAGGGAAGAGGGGGGCTTGAGGGAGGGGGAGACACCAGCAAAGAGGGAACCCGCCACTTCCACGTTCAAGTTCGAGCCAGAGAGAAGGGGCAGGTGGGGAGGGGTGGAGGGCCTGTGGAGACTACAGCATCGCAGGAGGAGGGCAGTTATAGCCAATATGTTGCCCGGGCCTGGTCCTCTGTCGGCAGTGAGTCCCTTGGCGTGGCTGTATATGCTTCCATACGGCTGTATAGCACATATACACGGACACACACACACACATATATATATACACACACTGCTATATATATGCATGGTCTGGGGGAGGCGCCAGTCTTGCTCTTATCACATCCATAATGGAAAAAAACCACATGCTGAGCTTCCTTTGCCTCCAAAGAGACTTTGAGGAAGGGAATTGGCTTTTGGCTGCGGATTTGTATCTCTCTTTCTTTGCTGCAGCTATTTGCATTTTGGTAGGTCTTGCTTTTGTTCTGTGTCAGGCATCAACATGGCCAAACCGAGGGGTTTCTCACGGGCACGGACAGTCCAACCAGAGACGGTATGGGCAGCGGGGGGCGGGCTGCAGTGCATTGTGGGGGTCTGGTGGGCCTCCCTGGGGTAGAAGAGACACTCGAGGTACCTGGAAATGTTCCCACACTGGGAGGAAGGTCTGGTAGCTTCAAGGGGACAGGAATGCTGCTTGAACCTGCACACCTGCCCTCTTGAGCTGGGAGCATATGGGTCTCTTCCCTGCTTGTGCTCAGAGCAGACAAGGAGGAATGCTGGCGGCCCAGAGAAGGTGCAGGGGTGTCGTCGAGGGATCCACTGACTGGGTTTGTGCTCTGGGCTTGTGAGCATGTATGTGAGAGTGTGTATGTGCCTGTGAGAGCATGTGTGTTTGCATTAGTGAGTGTGTGTGCATGTGTGTGAGTGTTTGTAGAGATTTAGGAGTGAATCTGGGGATGTGGCCACCGGGGCTCCTCTGGCCTCTTCCTGCCCAGTTGAACTGGCCACCTTGCTGGTCTGTGTCTGGGAGATGTTCCTCTGTTCTTGGTCTGCTGCATTCTGGGTATTCCACCCTCCCATACTGTCTTCACCCAGATTCTGACCTCTCTTTCACATCCAGGGGTTATTTTTGCAGAAGAGGGGGTCTTTTCTGTTTCCGAATACCCCCATAATGCACTGCAAGATTCCAAAGAGGGTGAAGTTGGGGTGCCTGGAGGGATGGGCAGTCACTGGTTGGACTGTTGCTTTCTGATAGGACTGTGAGGCAGGGTTTGGACACAAGCCGACAGGGAAGGGGTCGGGGTGGGAAGGGGGAGGAAGAGGAGAAAGAAGAGGAGGTAGGGGAGCAGGAAGGGAGACTAGGCTATGGTTGTCATCGTTCCCAGGGCTCTGCATTTCTGGGGTCACTGAGAGGAAAGTGGGAGGGAGAGAAAAGGCAATTCAAACAAGTGGGAGTAGGGCGCATCCCCCACCCCAACCCTGTCCAGTGGAGGCAACTGCCTCCCTTTTTCTGGACTAGGCTGGACAGGCCCCTGGCGGCTTCTGGGGAGTCCCTTGTTCCAGGACATGTAATCCTAGGAGGGACAGCGCCTGTGGCTCTCCATGCCCCATCTGACCAGGTATTTCCTATGTACCACTGGCAGGACCCTCAACATGCTGTCCTCTCTCACTCCCCTTGTTTTCTGCTAGGTCTGCGGGTTCACTGCTTTGCTTTCCTGGAACTCAGTCTGGGTTAGTCTCTCTGAGTGTCGGAGTCTTTTTCCCCAGCCAGCCTGATTTCCTTCAAGCTCTGTTGTTGGTTCCTGGAGTCCAGACAGACTGTCTTTAGCTCCTGGTCAGGATATGGTCCCTGAGTCTGCCTTTATTTTCCAGGGAACCCCTTCTCCATACCTGACCACCTTCCCCAGGAGCAGCAAGGACCTCAGAGTAGGATGGGCCAGGGGGCCTTAGCAAAGTCTCTGGGAGCAGTGGGGGTAGCAGGGGACAAGGGCTTTACCACCTAGGCCAGTGCCCAGCATGGTGCAAGCTGCCTGATTCTCCTGGTAGCCTGCCTGCACCCCCATCCTGCTCCTACCCCAGGGTCAGAGCCAGAGGCTTCCAAAGTCTTCTGTCCTCCTGACAGAATTCCAGCTTTTTGGGCTGGTCACTGCCAGAGAGCAGAGGAGGGAGAACTACCCCAGAAGAAGTTTCGTGTGGTATATCTTCCCTATAAGCCTCATATAAGACCCTCTAAGGGCTGATCTCAGTCTCCCTGTCCTGCTGGGTTGGAGGTGGTGGCGAGGTCTCCAGCCCTGTCTCCACTGTTGAGTTGTCTTGGAGGGACAGAGAAGGTGAGGAGGGGGCAGGGGCCTGCCCAGGAGGAAGGAGGAAGATGAGGAGGGGCCTGAGCTCTCAGAGCACTTGAGAGACCACCCTGAAGGCAGGGTCAGGGAAAGGGGCCCCTGGCTCTAATAGGGGTTTAGGGATCAGAGGAAAGGCAAGAACTAGAGGAGCCAAGGGGATGCTGGGGGAGCCCTGGAGAGCAGGGATTTGGCTGATCCTGGGCAGGGAGGGGGGCAAGCAGGGGCGTGAGGGCGGGTGGGTTGGGGGAGGAGGGTGCACTGGTTCTGAATATACTTGCCCTTCAGTTTGCTGATTGGCACTGGGACAGTCCACCAAGAGAGAAAGCGAGGAAAACAAAAACAACACAAACACAAAAACAAACGAAAAGGGGGAGGGAAAGGGGAGGGGCACAAACAATATTTTATTCAATGGCTGTTTGAATGAAAATATTGTGTCTCATCATCATACCGAAAGGAAACTTCTTGCAAAAAAACGACATGAGAGAGAAAGAGAGAGCAAGAAAACTCAAAGGAGATGAGCCCCAGTTGGCCAGGCAGGTGGGGGGGCGCCCGGTGGGGCAGGAGCCCCAGCCTCCCTCCCAGTGACCTCTGGTGGCGGGCGGGTGGGGCCACAGGCTCCGGAGGCCTCTCGGGGGAGGCCCAGGGTGAGCAGGACATGCAGGGATGGGCCACAGGCAGAGGAGTGGGAGAGTGGGAGAGGAGGGGAAGGAAGGCAGTGGGGGATGAAGGAGAGAGGCTAAAGGGAGAGAAGGATGGTAGGGGTGCTGGGATAGGGGAAGGGAGGGAATGTGGGAGAGAGAAATGGAAGGGAGCAGAAGAGAGAGGGAAGAGGGAGATAAGGTGGGAATGGAGGAGAGAAAAGGAGGAAGGAAGGAAGGAGAGAGGGAGGGGAGCAGAGGGAGAGAAGAGAGGAAAGAGAAGGAGGGGGCAGAGAGTGAGGGGTGAGAGGAAGTAAAGAGAAGAACGAAGGAGAGTGTGAACTGAGTGAGGATGAGGTGGGTTCAGAGGAGAGGGGAGAAGGGGAGGCACCCTGGGGTGGCAGCACAGGGAGAGCTGCATGGGGAGAAGGGGGAAGGAGAGATAAGAGGAAGGGGTGTCTTCCAAGAATGCAGCCCCCAGGGGTATGCAGGGGAGGCAGGCTAAGGAGGGAAGACACGGAGTAGGAGAAACCAAAAACAGAAACCTCAACGGAAACCATGAGAGAATGGTCTGGAACCAAATCTGAGAAAAGGCGAGCATGCAGATTTCCACAGACTTTCCGATGGCCGGTGCCCCAGCCTGCGGGCACCTGGGGGGTGGGCAGACTGGGCAGGAGGGGCTGCCTTGCCGCAGTGGCTGGCTGTGCTGCCTGGGGCTGGCCAGGGAGCAGGGCAGAGGCAGGGGTGCAGGGCGCAGGCAGGGAAGGGCCACTTACACTTGACCTGCAGGATCTGGTCGCTGAGGTTGGCTTGGAGGTAGAAAGTGCTGTAGGGCGGGAGCACTAGCCCGAGGCTGGGGAGAAGAGGTGCAAGTCAATGCTGGGGCGAGGGGGGCCACATGGCACCCCCGCTCCCATGGTGTTGGAGCTGTGGCACCCCCTCCTCTCACCACCAGCGACCTTCCCTGGTTAGCTGTGGGAGATTTGTGGTCTAGAGAATCAGCACCCTGGAGACACCCAGGGTCTTGGACCTTCCACTTCCCAAACTCTTTTGGACTCCTCAGAACTCTCAGGCCCCAAACAAATTCCCATCCACCCCTCACCCCAAGCAGCTCTCCCAGTGCACCACCTGCCCCGTCGGGCTCCTTCGGCTGCCAGCAGCACACTTGCAAGGGGTGGAACGTTGTTATGGAGTAGGTTGGGCTAGGGGTGGGGGGTGGGAGATGCTGCGTGGGAATGGTGTCCAGAGTCCCAGACTCAGGCCATGTGAAGGCCAGCTGTAGCAGGGCTAGCACTCACATGGGGAGGGCAGTCATGGGCTTTACTGGGGTGTGCAGGAGATCGTAGGCATGCAGAAGACAGTCTGAGCCAACTGGGGCTGGCCCACAAGGGGACCCACTCTGTGACTGTGGTGTCTGTCGAGAGCAGGCCTGTGACTGTGCTGAGGATGACACCCTGGGTGCAAATACCCAGAGATGCAATCCAGGCAGGCATGTCATGAGAGGGTGGTGGTTGCTGGGAGACATCAGATGCACTCTGTCTTATGCTCCCAGGAGATGGTGCTTATTCCTGAAGGGCCAGCGAGAGGCCCCGGGGACTGAGCATCTTGGGGTGAGGTATGAGCAGCCTGGCACCACTGCCTCGTGGTCATAGCTGCGGAGACCCGGCAGATGGGGGTGGGAGAGGGAGGGGGCGGCTGGGATCAAACTGTGGCGTTGGGGCTGCCTCTACCCCTGCCTGCCCACCAGTCCTGGCTCCACTCACCTGTAGTTGGTGCTCCTTATGGGCACCCAGGTGTAGTTCCGCATCACCTCGTCTATGTACCTCTGGGAGAGGAGGCTGGGTCAGGTACGCGGGCTGGCACGCAGGGGTGGGGTGGGAAGGTGGAGGTGGCCACCCTTGCTGCTTCCCCTTTACCACCTTCTCACCTCATCCAGGGACTTGATGAGCGTTCTGATCTGCTTGTGGCCGTTGTTGCCATCGATCATGCTCCGACGGATCTGGAAGGGCCAGAGACATGAGCAGCGGCCCATCCTCTTCTGCTCTGGGCACCTCCCTCCCGTGCTCTGACTCGCTCCTCCTCACCTCCTCCTTGTTCTCGTCCTCTAGCTCTGCATCTAGGAAGTCCAGCGTCACAGGCTCCCGGAAGTTGGTGGTCTGTGGGAGGCAGGGCAGCAAGTCAGATGTGCCCACCTGCCAGATTAACGCCCCCTCCAGGCAGTGCCTCTGGCTCACCTGGGGCTTCAGATTGGGGTGCAGCAACACATAGCCGTTCAAGTCAATGGCAAACACGTAGCCGTTGGCTCCAAGCTGGGGGTGTAGATTGGGGGCTCAGGGCCTGGAGGCCTCGGCAGAGCCCTCCTTGTCCTGCCGCCTTGTCCACATCTCTGAAGGGTGCCATTTGCCTGCCTCGGTCAAAAGCCCCCCATGCCACATGACCCCACAACTGTCTCTCAAGTTAAGGACAGCAGACTGGTTTCCCTTATACATCAGCTCTGGCGGAGGCAGACCAGCTCCATGGAATCTCTGCAGGTCTCATTCTCCACTTCCCATGAAGCTGCCAGTCAGCTGGATCACTCCACCTCCGCTGGTTCCACCGGCTGCTGTGCCCTCCTCTCCAGTCTCTACCACTGCTTCCTCCTGGTCCCTCTCTCAACAGAGTGCTGTATCCCCTCAAAGACCCACAGGCTCAGGGGGCGCCCCTTCCAGATGGAAGAGAATGGAAGTAAGTGGGAGTCTGGATTCAACCTTTACCTCTCAGACTGTTCTCACAGCACATGGAGGTCAATGACATGGAACCTTCATGTGGCTTGGGTTAAGTGTGCTGTGACACACACTTCACCCCTCGGTCCTTTTACAGCGAAGACCCAAACTCCCTTTGTCACAGGTCCTGGGCCCACCACACTGATCCTGTGTCTGTCCTGGTTTCTGATTGTGTTTTCCACCTACAGGCCTTGGCCCCTGTGTTCCCTTTCCTCTCACAGTATGCTTCCCCTCTGTTCTACCCAGGATACTCCTGCCTCTGCCATAGTTCAGGGGTCAGCAAGCTATGGCCGTGAGCCATACCTGGTTGCTATCTGCTGCTGTATGGCTGTGAACTAAGACTACTTTTTACATTTTCAAGTGGCTAAAAAAGTTTGAAAGAATTATATTTTGTGACACATGAACATTATGTGAAATTCACATTTCAGAATTCACAAATAAAACTGTATTGGAACACAGCCATGCTTATTTATATTTTGTCTACAGCAGAATTTCGTATGAGTATGACAATTTAGGATGCCAGGGTATGACCTTTTGCAGAAAGTTTTCCAACCCCAGTCTAGGCCCAAGGTCACCTCCTCTGGAAGCCTTCCCTGACTGCCTGAACTCAGAGGTCTCCTTGGAGGTGTCATCATCCCCTTCAGTCTCGGCTGAGCCTGGCTTGCATTCACGTGGGTGGTCGAGCAGAGCAGACAGTGAGTACTCACTGTATAGTTGGGAGTCAATCTCTTGATGTCATTCAGAGCCACATCGATGCCCATCACACCCAGGATCAGCTGGTTCTGGGAGCAGAGGCATGGTAGTCTGCAATGGACTCAGTTCCATGGGGAGACCCCTGCCCAGTGCTGCTCTCCCAAGCAGCTGCCCCTGTCCAGTTTGCAGGCCTGCCAACCCCCCGGTCCATCCTGGACCTGGTGTGCACCTGCCCGACCCTCCCCAGCCATGCCAAGCCTGTCCCCAGTGGAAGACCTCACCTTTTTTTCCCCAGGGCCATCCTGTGTCAGGTTGAATACAGGAAGGGTCCCTGTCACCACTAACCCCAGCCCCTGAAGGAATAAGATGACAATGGGTTGGTCGCCTGTGGCCAACTATGCCCCCATCCTAAATATTCAGAGCTAGGGCTGAGGCACAAGTCACCTCTCTCCTTTGTTTGGTTAACCCTGTCAAGGGCCCCCAAGGGATTTGACCTTGTGGGCACATCTGTGAGGGAAAATACCTTTCTTGCCCAAAGACCTTACCAGTGCATCCTCATACACGTTCGTCCATTGCACCTGCTTGGCTTCCTTGCCTGCCAGCACCATGGGCCTGCCCAGTACGTCCAGATATTCCTGGGGAGGGGGCAGTGGCTGGGTGTCATGATTTGGCCCCTCCCACCACACTTCCCCAATTTTGCCTCCCTAAGTGCCAGCTTGTCCACCAGGGGGCGCTCTCATCCCATAGCAGCCCAGTCCCCATCCTCCCAGCCACCAGGCAAGGGACTGGGAGGAAGGAGTGTCACGCCCCCCCAATGCCCCCAGGCTCACCTGCGTGTTGATACGGATGGCACCAATGGAAGGGATCTCAAAATAGTAACCTGTGAGGGAAGGGGAGGCAGAAGCAGGCCTGGGTGGTGCTCGCAACCCATGGCGTAAGGAGCCCTGCACCCTGGGACATCTATAGCCCTGACTTGTTCCTCAGGGTCCCTCTCCTTTTGTCATTCCCCCAAGTCCATGCTCCTTTAGTGCTCCCCATCACTGGCCTGTCGATGGGATGATGCTGTGGAAGGAGCTGTGAGTGGAGAGATGTAAGGAACCACAGCTGGAGTGAAGGGAGGAGCCTGAGGCCTACAACCCCTCATTTGAGGATGGCAGTACCTTGAGGGTCCATCAAATGCATGGAGAGAGGGACTGACCAGTAAGCAGACCCAAGAACAGGCGAGCTTGGAGACAGCTGGACAATGGACATTCAGAAGGATGGGCAGAAAGATGCTCAGTCAGATGGACAAGTCAGACAGCCAGAGAGAGAGATGCACAGCCACATACATGGAAAGATGGGCAGGCAGAAGTCCAGCTGGACAAGCAGCAGGACATGGCAGCAGGTCCATGGCGGTGATGTGGGAGGAGGTACCTTTGTTGGCACAAGCCATCCACTGCAGGGGTGTGACGTCGTAGTTGTGCTGCCCCACGGAGAAAGTGAACACGCGCACCTGTTTGGAGCCAGAGGTTAGTGCTGTAGCCTCCGAGGACAGCCCTCCCCTGCGCTGGGCCCAGGTCAGGGCAGCCCCTGCTCAGGTTAAGCCTCACCGTCCGGTTGGGCCAATTGTACTTCTCAAAGACGTCCTGCACGCGGTCCTCGCCACCGTCCGTGAACATCATAATCATCTTATTACAGTTGGCACGAGTGATGTTGGACTGGGTAGGAGCAAGTGTGGGGTCAGGCAGCTCTCAGCCTGTCCCTAGTCCAGGGCGGGTCTCCCTCCCCACTGTGGGCCTGGCCCCCTGGCTCTCCTTCCCCATGGTCACGGTGCTGTCTACCATAGCTGCCTGCTGGGCACTCACAAGGCCATCTGCCTTGATTTCTCAGGTGTCACCAAGGCGGGGCCCTCACCCACCCCTGGCTGCCCAGTGGACACCCATGTGGGCTCACATTCTGCAGCTGGTCGAAGGCATACTCGAAGCCAGCCTTGTAGCCTGTGGTGCCCTTGGCCACCATGCCCTGCACAGCTTCCTTGAATACCTTCTTGTTACGCACATTGGCTTGTACCAGGTGTGTGAAGCATGACACAGGCTGTGCCTTCTCGTTGAACTGTGGGGACAGAGAGGGCAGTGAATGGCCTCAGGCTGGCGAGGGTAGGCAGCTGATGGATGGGGTAGGTGGGGCTGACCCATTTTCGCCCACCTGATACCTTGGTACTCACCGAGGCCACGTTCACATAGTCATCATCAGACAGCGTGTCCAGCATCTCGCAGACGGATGTCTTCATCAGCTTCAGGGTCAGGCCACTCACACTGCCACTCCTGGGAAGGTCATGGAGGCAGCAGGTTGTCCTCAGATGTTCATGCTATTCCCCCATGATGCTTCTGGGCAGCAGATTCTAGCTCCTTGCCCTGATCCCACCCCGCTACCAGCATGGCTCACTTACACGTCCACGATGATGACCATGTCCTTGGGTGATGAGGCCCCCTGGATATACCTGCCCAGGAGATGCCTCAGTTAGGGCCAGCCGCCCTTTGGGTTCTTCTCCTATATACTGATTCAACATGTTTCTATTGAATATCCCTACATGCACCAGACACACTTCGAGGCACTGAGGAGATCATATATACTAGAACAGTCGTTACTCCTGGCACAAGTGACCAGTTCCCCAGCAGGTGAACAACCCCAAGGATGGCTGAGCCCCCGAGAGGGGGCAGCAGGCATGGTCCCTGGTCTTGGGGGCTTGTTATGTTCCCTAGTCTGGGTTGAAGTCCCACAGGCAATCCAAAATGTGTCTGGGCTTGCACAGGTGACAGGGAGGGAGGAGGTGTCAGGATACTGCAGGAGAGCACAGCAGAGGGTACGAGTGTCTGGGGTGCAGATGGGTAGGGCAGGTGCTGGCCAACCCCACTGAAGATAGCCACCCTTGGGAACCCCCACTGGCCCAATCTCCCGTCCCGAGGGAGTGGATTTCCGGGCAGTGGATGGGGGCAGAGGCAGCTGGGAGGCCTGCCTGGGTGATGGGATCCATTTTCCAGTGGCAACGATGTGTGAAATGAAAATTGGATAGAGCTGGCTGCGCCCTGCTTGGAGGCCTGAATATCAGGAGGGAGGGGAGTAGGCAGGAGAGGTGGGGGAGCTGCAGGGGTGTCCTCCCAGTCCCGCCTTGCTGGCTTACCAGGGTCTCCTTCGGACATCATACAGGTCGATTTTCTTGGGGGCTCGCCACGGGGTGGCTGTGGGAGGGAAGGAGGTGACAGGTGCTGCTCTGGCAGCAGAGGGAAGGGCCCAGCCTCCGTAGACAGGCGTTGCAGGGGTGGTCACAGCCCACAGGGTGACCACCCGACCCCATACTCCCCAGGAGGGAGAAGTGCTGAGTTACTCTGGGAGAGGGGCCTGGCACCCACCTGGGTAGTAGCGAGTGACTCCAGTGGCGCTGCCGAAGACCTGCCACAGCAACGTGGGGTCCTGCCTGCGGTTCTCGATGAACACATTCTCCAGGGCCTCTGTCCAGTTGAGTTCGTTGAGGATGACCGTGGCTGTGGGAGACGTCAGGGGGTTGGGGTAGGAAGCACCTCGCTATCTCCCTGTCAAGCCTCCATCATGATGCCCATACTTAGAAAGCCTCTCCTGCCCTCTGCCAGCCCAGACTCTCACTCCCTGGGGCTTAGTGGGGACTATACCAGCTACCCAGAAAGACTTCATGGTCCTATCCCCTCCAGAGTCACTGAAGAAACAGCTCAGTTGACCTTTCTGCCCCACATGGCCAGGGAGGCCAGCTGTGGCCTGGGGCCCCTGGAGAGAGGCAGCTTGGATGGCAGGGATCTGTGAGCTGGGACGCCCATCTAGCATGCTGTCTGGAGCTTGCAGCTGGTCCCCCGGGAGCTCACCCACTCAGCATGCACTCCAGGCTGCAGCCACAAGAAAGCAATTAAGGGCCCGATGATGGGGCTGGAATTATTCAGCTATTAAGGTACCTGATAAGCTGGAAGCCACTCAGCTCCATGATTAATCAACTGGGGCCAGAAGCAGGCAGGGGCGGGGGTGGTGGGGGGCTCTTTGAGGGGCAGGGGCTGTACGTGATCCTGCTCCAATATAGGCACATGGGAGCGTGCATGCAAGCACGCGCACACATACACACACAGCCTACGTTCCTCAACAGGTATACCTGTGTCTACCCTCTGTATTTCCATCCAGGTGTGTGATTTTCTCATTCCCCAACTCCTATCCAAAACCTACCTGCCCAGCAGCCTGATTGCTGCCACGGGCACAGTCATACATTATACTGACACACCAGAGTGCACCAATGGGAGGATACCATTGGGTCCTGCTCTCACACTCCTCACCACCACCTTTCTTCCAACCTCTGTAGCTACAAGTGTGATCACCTGGCCAGACCCAGCCCTTTGTACACAGAACAAGGTCCCTCTCAGATAAACGGACTCCATTCCTCTACCAGGGTAGACTCAGGCTGGCTTGAGCAGGGCACTGGAACCCCCAACTCAGGACAGCCCTAAGTCTTCCTGGTGTATGTGTGGTACATGTTCTCACTTGTCAGTGTCCCTGTCCTACCTGTGGGACACCCAGAAGAAACCGTAGGAGTCAGACACCTGCTATTGCCAGGCCTCTGCACCTCACCCCTCCTCTGTGGGTGCTTATTTCTTCCTCCAGTTTACTCTACCTCCTTTTTTCCCAGGTGGAGCTGTGACACCATCACACACACACACACACACACACACGCACACACACATGCACACACACACACACACACACACACACTCCTCCCATGATCCCTATCAAAGGTTCACCCCAAGTGAGACCTGGGGAATGCCTACCCAAGACTCAGTTTTCTCCTCAGAGCAGAGCCTCTGAAAACTGAAAACTTTCAAGTAGATGAAGAGTTGTGATTTAAAGCTGTGACTTCTAGGCTCTGCCACCATCTAGGGGGCACTGTCACAATCCTGGGCACTCTTCCCTCTGCTCCAATGTGTGGAATTTGCTGTGTCTTGTCCATGCCCAGTCCCTCCTCCTCTGCTCTCACTCCCTTCTCTCTGTCCCTGTGGCGTCCCTTAACTGGCCATAATGTGAGAACAAAGCACATTTCTAGTATTGAACAGTATGTTATGGTCCTATTCCTAATTTAGAAACTTAGTGAGTTGAACAATTTCTATTTTTCTCTTTAAGGAAAAAAATAAAGTCAGGCTCTCGAATTTTCACGTACTATTGTCTGTGCTGGAAGAGTCTGCCTGTCAAGTCTGACTCCCCTCACTGGACCTCAGTTTCCCTATCTGTACAATAAGAGACTCAGAACAGACTGTCCTGAAGCCCCTCTAGCTGGCTCAGGTCAAGAGCTAAGAGAAGACCCCTCCCTGGCCGGGCTGTTCCTGCAGGTATCCAAGACCACACGCACACACACAAGCATTCACTGCAAGACACATCTGTGCAAACCCCCCCGCCGCTGCCTGGCAAGGGTCTGCTACTCAGGCCACGTGCACACACCCGCGCCCATGTGCACATACTCTCAGATCACGCTGAGTTGGGAAACGGGGACCATGCCCCCTCAGGCAGGCGATTACAGATTTAATTAAAAGTGACACAGTAAATAAAAAACATATAAAATGTAATTTGTGTGGGTAGCGAGGGGTGACTGGGGAGGGCGGTGTGGCTCCTGTTTTAATTAGCGTGCCTGCCTGTGATAGTGCCCCTCTGCTGGCTCGGGCAGGTGGCCCATGGGCGGCCTGCGGAGGGGGTAGGGGCTCGGAGCATCCTCCCTCACCCTGGCCTGAGGCTGCCCAAAAGGCTTGGCGGACCCTAAGGGTCCTTCTAGAGGATTCCTTGCACTCTAAGAGACTACCCAGCAACTCTGGGACCTCTTCCCCAAGACTCACCCCTTCCCCTGCAGTGCGGGCCCCTACATTCTGAGATTACCTTTAGGTGCCCACAGGATCATGTCAGTAACAACAGACCTCAGGACCTTAAACCCTGTGCCAGGGCTCCCCATCTCGTGTCTGACTCTTGGCCTCCTCCTCTACTTTCCCAGAGCATCAGGAAGTTCTTCCTCATGTCTGATTCAAATCCTTTTAGTGTAATGACTTGGTTTCCTCATTGGGCAAAAAGTGCTCTGTCCCAAGAGCTTAGAATCAAACCAACCTACCCAACCCCCCTTCCCCACATCTCCAGTCCCTGGCTGCCCTGCCTTGGAAACCATGTCCCCACCTCCTTGCCCCACTACCCTCCATGTCAAGGAGGAGAGAGAAGGGTTGGTGTCTATGAGTGAAGGGTTGTTCCCCATCCCTGAAGCCCCTGTGTCCAACTGATGTGGCTCTTCAACCATTCCTTCACAGGGCCAGGGGACAGGGGAGAGTGGGGGAGGAACAGCAAAGACTTGGGACAGCATTTGGAGGAACCGTGGTGTACATTCATTTGTGCATGCAGCGGGCAAGAAGCTGGGGTTTTGCACTTGCTGAGAGTGAGCAGTGAAGTTGTGCTTGGGGGTGGCTGGATGCCTGCAGGGGGGCAAGTCTGAGAGGGGAGAAGGTGCGATACTGGGTGTAAGCAGCTGGAAGTGGGTGGCACTGGCCAGGCCTGGGACCTGGCAATGCCTGGGCAGGGGCCTTGCCCAGCGGCAGGTGGGGAGGACTGTTCTGTCCCTCTGTACACTCACAGCCTTTATAGATGTCCGTGGGGATCTGCACGGCCGTGTATGAATAGTTGACCTTGTTCTTGAAGTTTGCATCCTCAATGAAGTCCAGCCTTAGGGTGCTGGCCTTGGACCCCCTCTCCATATCCTCACTCTCAGGGTCATCCTGTAGAAAGCGATGCCCAGCCCCACCGTCAGTGTCAGGGCTGGAACATGGTGAGTGAGGCTGGGCAGGCAGGGGAGGGCCAGCCTCTGGGAGAAAAGAGCATCTCCAAGACAGAGACCAGAGCAGTCAGAGACAAAGAAAGAGGTGGAGAGACACAGGGTCCACAGGAGGCCTCTGACTCCCATCTGTCCCTGCCCACCCTCCCCACCATCCCATTTGCTAAACCCAAACCAAACCAACCCCTTGCCCACATGCTTGAAAACCAATTACCAGCAGAGGAAGCAAAACTTGGATCCAGTGAGGAGCAACCTGGAGATTTTTGCTTACAAGGATGTGCCTTGTGCAAACACAGGGAAGCCTGGCAGCCATTCTCAGGAGCTTTATGTCCCCCACAACGCCCACTGCATGGGGTTCCTTTGTCACCAGGGCAAGGGCCCTGGCCCCATCTGGGGGAGGGACACCACCCGCTGCAGCCCCTGGTTCTGGGGGCTGAGCTGCGTGGGGGCAGTGGTGGAGAGAGCCGGGTAGGACAGAGGCTAGCACTGAGACCCAGTGACCCTCTGAAGGGAGGGTCTGTGGCGCCTGCTAGCAGCAGGACTGTAAAGGCCCCCGTTGACTTTCTAAAATGAGCTGCAGCCTTCTGACAGGTGCCAATTACGGCATCTCTCGGTCAGGCAGGCTGGGCATGCGCCGTGCGCCCCCGCCCACCACACAAGCTGGCAGGAGCGGGTCTGTGACTACCGTGTTGATGCTGCAGTGGGGGGTGGGGTGGGCAGGCACGGGTGCAGGTGTGCAAGGGGGAAGGGAAGATAGTAGTGCAGAGAAGGCAAAGAAGACAGGGAAATGCTAGACAGAGGAGGCAAGGGAAAATGGAGATCTGAGGCAGGGCAGGGGGCGGATCTGGGGACTTCGTGCCCTGGAAGGAAGGGCATAAACAACTGAACCATTCATAGGCTCCCTCACTGCCCTTCAGGACCCTGGGGCCATCTTCAACACGAGGCTTGGCCAAGCCTCGTTTCTTCTCTTCTTGTGGCTGTCCTGTGACAGCCAGCTTCACTGCTCACAGGGACCTGGGCAGCACCTGTCCCCACTCCTGTTTCTACCTCCAAGCATCTGCCCAGGGCTGCATCTTGTTTGAGGAAAGGATGACGGTGTCTCCACACACAGCCACGTGCTTGCTCACTCTGGGAACGCTCTTGGGTCTGCTCTCCGACCCGACCCGGGATGAATTATTGCCTGGGAGGGAGGTGTAGCAGGCCGGCCTCCATTGGGGTGGACATGGCTCTAGCTCTGACAGACGCCCATTTTCTCTCTCAAGGGTGGATTTTCTAGAGCAAAATCAAGTCTGCTGCCCTCTATAGCCCCTAACCCAGTGTGCCACTCCTCTGCCCACCGTGGCACACCCTAGGACTCTCAGAAGCCCCTGGATGCTTGGCAGAGTCGGGGCAGGCAGCCACCCAGCATGGAGGCCAGAGCGGGAGCTGCCGTCTCTCAGGCGTGCGCCACTCACGTTCTGCTAGGAGGAGGGGGAGGCTCAGGAGAAGAAAGCCCCCGAAATGTCAGCAGCAGATGAAGGGCGCTGGAAAATTTAATCTCCCAACTTTCCCAACTAATGTGACATTTGGATTCCGTTCTGATAAGCTATCAGCTGGCGAACTTTTTCCTTCCTTCTCTTTCCCCCACCCCCACCTTCTGGCTGGTAATTTAAAAGTAAATGGTCTAGAAAGATCTCTAACTGTACCTCTGGCAAAGATTAAAAAAACAAAACAACACAACAAGCAGGGGAGTCTGCAAATGTGTGTTTGTGCTGATATTTATACCAGGGCCTGGCTGAGCTGGGCTTTTAGACTAATCGACCCTAACCCAGCCCAGGCCCGGGTGAATCTCCTTCCTGGGACCATTCTCTAGTCCCCCAGATGTCCCCAGGGCTCAGTGATTTAGAGATAGGGGTTGGGAGTCTAGAGGGAGTGAGGGGCTGCTGGGAGTGGGGAGTACAGAGTTCCTGCTAGGGGGCTGGACACCAGACTGGCCAAGGAGCCCCTCTGTGCTACCCCCACACCCAAGGGCTTTGTGCGGTGGGTAACCACAGTTGCTTGGTTTATATTTAATGCACTGATTGCTAAAATTACAGCCTGCTGCTGAGGGGGGTAAGGAATTAGATTCAGGGTCTAATTAAAGGTTCGCTCTTCATTTGAATTTCAGATTCCAGCTTTAATTTTAGCAACTTTTCTGAGAGCCACGGAGGCTTAGCTAAGGGGGAAGCACACCTGCTTTAGCCCACCCCACCCTCCTTCCTGGGCCCCCTGCCCGCCTGCCCTCTTGAACGCTCACCCAGCTAGCCTGGCACCAGGGACCCTGCACGGGGATCCTTTCTGGCAATGCCCACCTCCTGGGTCACTAATAGCTTCTGTTCGCCCCAGGAAACTCCCCAGGCTGACAGATCTGGGAGAGGAAGACTAGATTTTGGATTTCTTGCATCAGTTAGCACAGGTGGGACCCTAGAGACTGAGCTGCCATGACATCTCTGTTTAGAGAGGCAGCAGTCAGGTAAACTGTTTTTGCCTCAAAGGCAGCCAGATGGACTTGGGTCTTGATAGGTTCACCAGACACGGTCTACTCCGTGTGCTCTGTACTCCGGGACATGCTTGCCCACCTGCACCTTTCATGAGTCCTCTGGTGACAGAACCTCCCTCTCTGACAGGGCAGCCCCGTCAGTGACACTGGCTGAAGAGCAAGGCAGCTCTGGGTCCTTGGACAGTCCCATACTGCTGCTTCCGAGGTGGTGACCCCATGGGGCTGGAGCCCTCTCCTTCACCTGCAGAATGGGCACGGGAGCCGGTGGCCTCTGTAGCCGGTGAGACTGACGGGGCTCAGGGCCGGGCTCAGGGCCAGGCTGCAGGGTCCGCTGCTCTTTCGCTGGCCCCCTCACCAAAGGGGAGGGAAGCTGGCTGATGTGAAGCACCGGACCAGTGGCGTGGCATCCCGCATCCCACCTCCAGCAAGCCTGCCCCAACAGCTCCCCCTCTCCCCAACTCGCACTCAGAGGGCCCCTCTTCATGCTGGCACCGAACTGACCACAGAGGTCCAGGAACCCACCCACCCTGTCCAGGGTCGGGGCTGGTCCTGCCCCACAGTGTAGTGAAGCTATGCCCATTAGTGCCACACAGCTGCCTGGGGGGAGGGGGGTCAGGGCCTCTGGGGAATCGTGGGAGATACAGGGTGGGATCTTGCGCCACTGTAACTCTGTAGGGGTCGAGATCAGAATGCCAAGTACTGAGTCCTAACCCCATTTTACTCAGAGAGGCGGTGTGGCTCTGTCTGCTCCCTTTACCCCTCCATGTAAGTGGGGGCACTTACCAGCTCAGCGTCAGCCTTGGCGTCATAGTACATGATGTCTTCCTCCTGGTGAGGGAAGAGAGGCCGCAGTGCTCATAGCTTAGACTCCTGAGGGGAGCCGGGTCTCCCACCCAAGGCCTGGAATCTGACGGCCACTCCTCCTACAAGGGGCTGCCATCCAGAGAGGGCTGGAGAGTCAGGCCAGGAGTGGCCCACCCCCACCCCAGTTGGGACCCTCCTGTGGGGCCCCTCACAGGCTCCAAGGGGATGGGTTTCACCCCACCCCACACTCCCCTGCCCACTGACTCCCTCCAGGACCAGGAGCTCTGCTATGTAGCCCCGCTGGGAGGCAGGGTCAGAGCCAGACAGCCTGTTGTGTCTCTGGCTGAGGCAGTACCAGGGGGTAGCGGGGAAGATGGAAAAATAGAGCTGGATCTGGGTAAGAGTGAAATAATGACTCGACACTGCATCTTCCAATTTCTTCTATTAAAAAGCCTGCTCATTACAGGCATGTACTTATTAATTATCTGTGATTTGTTGTGAAATACAAGGGGGTTCACACAACAGGAGCAGAAGACACAAAGCCCAGCCCACACGCCTGCTCCCTGCCTGCCTGCACTCACCCACCACGTGTGGCCGTGCTGCCCCTCCGCTGCCTGGGTTTTTGGCCATCTGTGCGTCATAATCACTGGCCACCCCAGGGACCCGTTATACAAACGGGCTAATTTCATGTTTAATGATCTTTAATCAGAACTGAGCACGGCTGACAGAGGCCGCCAGAAGGTGAACCTGGTGCCATCGAGTGCCGCTGCTCAGGAGAGGCCACCTCATCCCTGCCCCCACAGGCTCTCGGGTCAGGACAAGAACCAGGGCCACTGCCTGAGCCACCCTCCTCTGTGTCCTGTTTTGTACAGCAAAACCCTGAGGCATGGTCCTGTTAGTCTCTTGTTTATGGGGGTGCCATTTCTTTGTGGTTTGCAGCTGGGGGAGGATGACCAAGTGTGCTCTTAAGGGTCTGGCAGGCACAAAGCTGGCACTTATTCTGTCACCATGATGTCACTTTGGCCACTCCTTGCCTGGGCCTGGCTGGGTTCCTTTAACTGACCTCAGAGCGGCACTTTTCCCTCTCTGAGCTCAGGCTCCCCCTGCTTCAGGGAGGGGCTCGGCCTTGGTAACTGCCCAGGTGCTGGCTTGGAGGCCACAGTTCGAGGAGTTGGGGCTGGGGGCTGGTTGGGAACAGTGACAGAACTTGTTTTCCATCAGATGACTGGGGGTGCAGGCCCCTGGCTGGACCTGAACATAGTCTAAGCATCTGGAAGTCCGAATGCATGCCTGGCACTATTGAAGGTAAAACTACAACCTCTTGCTGATGACTGGATAGTTCTGGTCACTGAGGCATCTGTTATGTCTAGTGCTTCATACTAATTCCGCTCTAGGATTCCCCCAACAGCCCTGTGACCCACCATCATACAGATGCGAACAGGATGGCAGAAATGAAAAAGGTTCTGTACCCTGGTTCCCGACTCACTCATCTTCAAGCCCTCCCACCTCTGCCCGCAACCAGTCCAGGAAGATGGGAGCCCAGGGGCAGGGCTGCGGTGGGACCCTGGCTCCCGGGTGCTGGGCCTTTCCCTGCGCCTGCCTCTGACCAAAGCGCGTAATGAAAGCTGACATTACATCAAACACAATAAGGAGTTTCGGCTGATGAAGATCATTCCTGAACACACAAACCCATTAAACCGAGGGGGAAAAATATCAATTCAACACACTCGCTGGAGAAAAGAAAATGTGATTTGTTATCTAAAAGGGGGTTATAAACACAGCTCTGATGCTCTTTCCCTCCGTAATAAAAACAGGCAGGCGCAGTGGGAGGACTGCAGATGAGAACATGGGGCTTCGCTCACCAAATTTTTAGGCAAACCTTCTGCAAGGACAAGAAAGGTCATGGGTGGGGGCATCGCGCTCAGCCTCCAGGCACTCTGGGCTGCCCTCACAGGCCTTGGCTGGGTCGCATCTGCCCCTGGGCCAGCACTGGAACACCTTGGCATCAGTTAAGCCCCTCCACCTTCCAGCTGCTTCAATAGCTTCCTCTCAACTGGCCTGCAGTTTCTTGGTCTCTCAGTGAAAGATCAGTTATTGGTGGCATCAGGAGCGGGGGAACATGTCATGCAGGAGGACCCCAGCCCTCCGCACACTATGAACAAGACTCAGGAATCTGCTCCTTACTCCTCAGGGGCTTGATGTATGACGGCAGGACTCCTCCCACCTCACCCACCTTAGAGGGCCAGGTCGTGACCCTTCCTTGGTAGAGTAAAGGGGATGGTAGTGGGCAAGGTCACAGGTGTGAAAAAATATATATCAGTACAGTTGTGATGTCTGTGTCTGATGTGACATGGAGCTGGATATGTGACAGGATTGGGCCATCTGGGTTGGGGTGAGAGGGTCCCTGGAAAGGTCTCTGTCTTCTGTGGCCAGCACAGTACCCCTGTATCTACCATTTGTGCCCCACCTGCTGGGTAAACAATAGGGAGGCTGTACCACCTACAGCTTACATGCAGGGGCCTTGGCAAAGGGTCCTGGCCTCAAATCCTAATCTGAACATGCAAGCCCTGGGATCCTGAGCAGTGTGTGGAGACCCCAGTAGTCCCATGAGGACTCACAGGGTCACCCCGATTACACCAATGAAGCCAGGGTGTCTGTTAAATCCTGCAGCCTCAGGGAGACTTTACCTTGGAATCCTGATGCCGCACTTATAGTCAGGATGCTGCTGCCTCTGAGAGTAATTAAAGGACAGGGAGATGGACCTCCTGAGAGTTTAGGGTGAACCCCACCCATGGGTGGGACCCCCTACTGTTTACAACTCACAGCTCATAGGAGGGCCTACATGTGGAAGATCGGGATGATATGGTTTTCCTTAATGTCTCGGTTCACAGCCCTGACACTCTCCTCTGCTATCTGGTCTCTTAGGGGAATGGGAGGAATCAGCCCCTCTGAACTCACGCACATGCCACCCCCACCCCCGCCCCCACCGCCATGTGGATTTGTGTATCTAGAGGACATCTGAGGGGTGGGGCTGGGGGCCCCCCATGACTCTTATATAGAGGACACCTATAATTCTCTCAGTCGGAACTTCGTCCCAGGGAGGCACAGGAAAGCCGGCAGGTAGGGATAGCAGGGTGAGGCGTAAGCACAGGCTGAGTATGGGGAACTGCAGTGGCAGCTATGTTTGATGCTGTAAAGGTGGTTGTTGTGACCTGGTCAGACCTGGCTGCCACTTGCCCACCAAGCTCCTGTGCAGGGCCCAGGCCAGCTACCTGGCTGCACCAGTCAGGACTCTTGGCCTTCCTGCCCTGGCTTACTGCCAGCTCTGCTCAGCCAAGAGCACTGTTTTCTGAGAGAGCCGTCTGTTGCCGGCTTGGCAGAGAGGCGGGCAGTGGGCTTGATAGCTGGGGCAGACCTCAGGCCAGAGAGGCCACCTGTCCTGTTCAGCCGGCTCCTCTGGCCTGGCCCAGCCTTCACTACCCTCCCCTTCATTCCTAGCAGATTCCTTCACTATCGACTCCCAGTCTAGGAAATGCTTCCTTCAGCAGACTCCTAGGGCGGGCTTTGTCTCCTACAGGTCTTGGTGTTGGCACTGAGGTCCTGGGGGTGATGGCCTCCCCTGCCTCATCTTGTACTCTGTCCCAGCTCCTCTCTGGTGGCAAAGAATGCTGGCAAGTGAGGTGCTGGTGCCAGGCACGGTGTCTGGCAGGCAACCATTTCATCTTTTCCCTAAGTGCTGAGGGCGCTAGAGCACCTGCTGCCTATCTGTGGGGGCCATGGAGGCATTGCTGCTAACCAGGGCCATGGCTTCCCGGGTGTCCAAGGGCTGTGGCCACAGGGATCCTGCCTCTGTCAGGTGTGTGGGCTCATGCTGTGGGATTAGAAAGGGGAGTGGGGGGAAGAGGGGCTTCATGTTTAGACAGCTCGCCCAGCTCTGATCCTGCAAATTCCAGGATCCCTTAAGTCCCTGGGCTGGTGCACATCCCAGCACCCCTGGGGTACCCATAACACCTTGGTCCTCCTTCCTGGCAGGGCCCTGTGCTGCCCACTCTGGCCTGGGATAAGCTGATCCTGCCTTAGCTGAACATCAGAGGTCCGGCAGAATGACCTATGGAGGTTTTGGGTTTTCTGCATCAGGAAGTAAAAACAGGTTTGAGCATGAGCTGGAAGGGAGAGAAAGCCAGGTGGAGGGTGAGTCTTCCCAGCTCCTTTTCCGTAATTCCTACACCCCCTCTCCAGTGGGGAGGGGAGGGGGAGAGAAGCTCAGAGTCAGGAACCATGAAGGGGTGGAGGGTCCTGGATGCCCAGAAGTGGAGAGTGATGGGTGGGGAGGGGCAGACAGGCTGGGCCTCTTGGAGGAACAGAGGGCATTCCAGGCAGTCAGGAGACAGCCCGAAATGAAGTGTTCAGTGTGACTGAAGTACAGAAGTGAGGGACAGAGAGGCTGGCACAGAGGTGGGACAGCAGATCCTGGGGCCTTAAGTGCAGGCTCAGGCTGGGCCTTGCAGGGGAGCTGCCAGGACAGGAGTTATTTGCAGGTATGGGCATGAGTAGCTGCTGCCATGTGAATTTCTGACCAAAGGGTTGAGGAGGCATGGGGGCCTAGTGATGGGTGGTGGTGCTAAAATGGGGAAGGGAATAGGTTTAGGAAGTCACTTGCTTATTTCATGTTCACTGTGAAAATCGCCTGCTCCTGCAACCCCATGGGAGCGCCCTGAAGGCAGCACTCAGCACTTTCTGGGCAGCAAAGAAAGAAAGCATGGTATAGAAAAGAGGGGACAGGGCAGGGTGGCCGAGAGGATGAGGACTAGGGAGAAGGACCAGATTTAGGAAGTCTGGATCACCAGCATGAAGACCCTGGCACTCGACAGCCTAGCTGTGAATCTCTGCTAAGAACAGGGACCCTCAGATGGTCTAACCACTCTGAGCCTCAGTCTTCTCATCAGTTAAATTAATATCCACCTGCCTCCTAGACGTCCATGCGAGGAGCTGCAGTCAGTCAGGGGCCTGCTCACCCCACCCTCCTTATTGGTCCCCAAGTCGCTGGGGGCAGCTCTTGATGGCTCTCCACATACAGAGATCATCAGGAGGCACAGCCCCAGTGATGGAGTCTCTGTGAGCCCTGCCAACTGGTCCAGTCCCTGAGGTTTCCATCATCCTTGGCATTGGGCATCCCCTAAATCTGGGAGAACTCTGTCTTAATTTCCCTTCTGGTTTACTGTGACTCTGAAATGTTGGCCTGGCAAAAAGGGGGCGGATGTATGAGCCCAAATGAAACCAAACACATGCCTGCTTTTGTGAAGGTCACATGAGTTAGAGGCCAGGATCAGTGGGCTCCCCTTCCTTCTCCCATATTCTGGGCCCTTATGCCTTCTAGAAGAGCTCCAGATCAGCTTCTCACACCTCCACTCCCTGGGTGGTGCCTGAGCACCTGAGTTCTCCTGGTTTGAGGAGAGGGTTTTGTGGCTGCAGCAGATTGGTCCCTAGTCCCAGATGAAGGGCTCCTAGAAGACAGGGCTGCTTCTCAGGAAGTCCTGAGGAGAAGACAGGGGCTCTCTGTCTCAGTATGTCTCCCAGGTCTGAGTATTAAAGTCTCTAAAAAGAACTGGAGTCAAGAGGCCTCTTTGCTCCAGGGATCCTCCAAAGAGTCTGCGCACCTCCTTAACCACTGAGGTGGCACTTGGGGAACTTGGGGGAACATCACTTCAGAGTCCTCTGGGGTGAACAGAGAGGTTTATATTTGCATACCACGTCCCAGCACCAAGGGGAGCCTCAAACGTTTGCTGAATGTTGGACAAAAGTTCCTGGTTCCACCCCACATTCATAGCCACACTTATTGGGTATAGGGACAGGCCCTGGGGGCTGAAGAGGACACTGCACTTTTTTTTAACCCCTAACCCTGGGCGTTGAGCCTGGCTTTGTAGGCTTTACGTGGCCGTATCTTCGCCGCCTGAGCTCGGGGCGCACTGGCACTCCAGTTCTTACCTTAATGCTGTCCTGCCAGCGGTGAGCTTTCTGGAAGTTCTCTGCAGCGTCGGCCAATCTCTGAGGGATAGAGCACAGGGAGGTCACAGGCTGAGGAGGGCTGTGCCCACCCCAAATCTTCTCCATCCCCAGCAGTCCCTGGGCAAGGGGGGCGAGTGGACTCCCTTGTATCCTGCCAGACCCCTGGATTCCTTGTCCTTAGACATCTCCCACCTTGCTGTGTGGGCCCTTCCTCCACTGGCAGCCAGCTCACACAGGAAACATGAGGCCATACAAGTGACATCTCCATGGGACTCCTTGTATTTCAACCCAGTCACATCTCTTGCCAACAGACTGGTAGGGGGGACCCCAGGATGTAGCAGGACCCAGGTCCTGAACCCAAGCCCCACCACCTTCTCTACCCTCTGAAAACCATTGTATCCCAGTGCTGAGAGGAAGGCCCTTCCCAACCAAGGGAGAGTTACCACAATGACGGAGGGATTCGCTACTGCACCTTTGCCCCCAGCTTGCTCAGAGCCCAGAAGGTGTCCAGAGCCCTCTGCCCACCCGGACCCACCAGCACTGTCCTCCCAGCTTCCTGAGCCTCTTCCTGGAAGGGCTCTTCAAGCCCATCCACACGTGCCTGGCCTGGCCCTTGGGACCGCTTCCTGCAGTGTCCTCCATCAAAGCTCTGTGCCTGTGAGTACGGTTGTGTGTCTATCCCACACCTAGTTACCTTGCACACCTCGTGCCAGCCTGTGCTGCTGTGGAGATGTGGCAGTCAGCCCTACCATCTCACCATCCGGAGGTGGACACAGACCATGCAAAACCACCAAGGCAGGAGTAGTTGAGGTGCTTCTGGGAAGCTCAGCACTGTGGGAGCCTGGGTCATCAGGGACAGTTTCCTGGAGGAGGTGCTGGGACCACCTTTAGGATCAGAACCCTGGCCAGAACCCAGAGATTCTTATTGTAGGCCTCCATGGACACTGTCCCTCCAGGAAGCTGTGGCTCTCCAGGATGGGACTGAGTCCAGCCCTCTGGGACCTCCCACAGAGCTGAGTGCAGTGAAGTCCTGTTGGTCATAATGACAACTATTGCCACAAACTTGCTACCTACTGTATGCTGAGCCCTCCCCCAGGCCAGTGACACATCGTGTGTACCTGTCACCACACACATGTGCCTGACACATCTTCCTTAGATGAGGACACCCAGGCATGGAGACACAATGAACACAATGTCCAGGGTCACAGAGTAAGGTTACGTCAGGTTGGGTCCTGAGACTGGCCCTTACCACCACATCTGCCTTCCCTTGCACATGAATAAGGTCTGAAGGCATCCTCTATGGGCCCACCTGAGAGGGGTGGAGTGCCTCCTCTGTAAGGAGGGGTTCTTGCTGGCCTCCTCACCCCTCTCCCATAAGGTGGGGTAGTAGGGTCCTGCCTCTGAGATTCTAGTTCCTCCTCAGAAGGCCCCACCCCTTGGTATTCAGGACACTACATCCATCCACCCATCCAGGCCTGACATGGCATCTGAGTGCTAGGGGCAGTTCTAATAAAGCCTGACCATCAGGGGGAATGGGAACAGGAACATGCAGACTGGCTTTCTTTCCCTCTTGGCATGAAACAGCGAGGGGTTAGGGCATGGTGGAAATTCCTACAGAGCTAGGCCTCCATTTTCTGAGTAGGATGCTACCCCAGCCAGTTTGAGGCTGTCCGGAGCCATCTCTACTCCCACTGGGCCTGGAACCCTTCTTCCAAGAGCACTGAATACTGGGAAGGCTTCGAGGCTGGGAAATTCCCCCTCAGAATCAAACTTCTCACTTCATAATGCTGACCCGCTCTGGGCTTCCACTCACCTTTCCGGCTACCACACTGTCTTTATTTATGGGTCTCATTCTCTGCTCGCCTCTACTACTGCAGTGCCTACCTGTGAGAGTGAATTCCATCTGCCTTTCTCTGACTTCACAATTCTGGGCTTCAGGAACCACAGGCCTCTCTACTCCCAGATGAGACTCATATCTTGTTTTCAATCTTGGCACATCCTGAGCTCCTGGACACCTTCCTGGGATGACCCTCAGGGGCTCACAATACACCCTCTTGGAATGAACCCATGCCCCTTGGAACCACTGACCCCTATACCTCTCGATAGCACTCAAACTAGCCTAGGATCTGCCCTCTCTTGCCCTTTATTATCAGTTCTCCACATGGTACTCAGAAGCCTTCAAAATGTGGATCTGATCATGTGACCCCCTCGTACCCCAAAATCTTCCCTATTGCTCTGCATATAAGGCAAAGCTTTCTTAAAGACCTAGAGGCCCACCTGTGCCCACCTCCTTCTCCTTGACTTCCATCCTGAGTCTTCCTCAGTCAAAACCACAAATATCCCACCCAGACCTCAGCTCCTAGAATGGGTGGGGCTGCACCTTGATGGGGAGCCTTGGGCAATCACTGCACTCCCTTCCTTGGAAGCCTTCCACCTTCCCAGGGGCCTAGACCTTTCTCAGAGTGGGCCTGCTGAGCCCACTGCCCTTTCAGGGGAGGAGGTTGGGGTGGGAACAACCAGATCAGGTCCCTTGCCACAGAAAAGCCACAGGTTTGATGGGGTTGCAAACACCAAGCCAACAAGTGGAAGTCTCCAAACAGCCACAGCCTCAAAGAGCTTTCCTTCCCAGCCCGTCTCCACCCTAACTGGGATAGCAGCTCTTTCACCCTCTCAAGGCTCAGCTCTGATCCTGGGATTCACAGACCTCTGGGACATGGAGGCTACAGGCCCCTTCAGCTCTCTAACCCAGCAGCCACAGTGAGGGAGGGCCCCAGCCCACAGCCTCCTTCAACTCACTGGAGTCCCATGAGCTCAAAGGCCCGGGTCAGCCCGCTGACTCGTGAATAACGGAGTTGCAATAGCCACAGCGAAAGGATTACTTTTAATCCTCAGTAACGATCAAGCCATTATTATTTTTTCGCTGTTACAGATCAATCAGTCCATCCCTGGGCGCTGGACGTGTGGAAATTGCTAAACACACAGGCCTGGTGGTGTGGGAGGAAGGGCGGAGGCAGTGGAATGGGGGGTGGAATGGGCAGGCAGTGGCTGTAGGTGGTCCAGTCAGGCCTGAGGATGAGTAAGTGGGAGAACTGGGACCAGCAACTGACATGCCTGAGTGTCTGCAGTGGGGATCAGAACCTGGACCCTGGAGCCTTAGGGCTCTGGCCTGGGTTCGGATCCTGCCTTGTCTGAGCATGTGGCTTCGCTCCTCGCCCTCAACTCCAGTCTGTAAGTTAGAGAGAGCAGCCTTCTCAGACGGTGGCAGGTTCTTGGCAGCCCCACTGACTCAGTTCAAGAAAATGCTCTAGAGGTCAGTCCCCTGGGGGCTCCCTCACTGGCTCTGTACACACAGGCTCTTGCCTGTCTGTTAGTCACTCTTTCTGTTCCGGCTGTCTTTCATCATCTCAGCCCTCTCAGCCTGTGTTTCCCAGAAGCCTCCATTTGCCCCTTCCGACCCATGGGTTCCCTTCCCGTCAGGCACTCAGAGCCTTGAGCTCATCTCCACAGAGCTCACGGTAGCAAGGCCTGCTTGGGTTGCTAGGAGTTTCACCTCTGTCCTGCCCCCGAAGTGTCTCCTCCTAGTGCTCCAATCCCACCTGATTCTCTTGATGGCCTGGATGGCAAAGCAAATAGGCCTAGAGGTGAAGGGAGAACTTGCCAGATCTCCTGGCAGGGCTGAGGCAGAGTCACAGCTTGGTCATCTCCAGGGGTCCTGCCTGTCTGTGATAGGTCTCCTTCCCATCCCGGCCCCTGGGCACCTGTTCCCCTGGGACCAGCTTCCCCCTCCTCCTGCAGTCACCAGTTGGTTCTCCTGCCAGCAGGGCCTGCTAACTCTCGCTAAGACTCCGTAAGCGTGCTTCACGCCTCGCCCCAGTGCACCAACTCAGACCTCTCTTCTCCTGTCACCCCGACACTTGCTGAGCTACCACCTGTCCCCATGATGGCACTCAGAGAGCCCTCCGTCTTGTTTACTTTCTCTCTTGAGCTCTGGACTTGGTGGTGGCCATAGCTGGAAGCTGTTGAGTTTATAGTCACCCAGCCCCTGGCACACAGTAGGCGCATAATCAATCAAGGTCTGAGAATCGGAACACGGGCAGAGGCCTGGGCTTGAGTCTGGTTGTGCCCAGCTCCTGTGTGACACCAGGCATGTCGTTTAGCCTCTCTGAGCCTCTTCTCCTTGCAGCATGCTAGAGGTTAGGGCTGCCCATAAGGGTGATGCTGCTATAAAATTGCTGATGGTGGCTTGCCTGGCCTGCAATGTCCCCATCATGGCCAAGGCGTGGGAGGGAACTGTGGTGGGACTGCTGAGCCCGGCTGCTCACGGCCAAGTCCATCACCATAACAGCGGGTATTTCAGAGACAATTATAAGAGAGTTTCACTTAACAATCAATTTCCCTCAGCTCTGGAAACTGTTCTTACAGGAAAAGGCATGAAAGAGGACTGGCAGTGCGCTGGGCATGGACAAAGCTCCCCTGGGGTGCAGTTCCCCACAGATACCTTCAAATTTCACTAAGTTAAATTGTCGTGGCACTGAGACAGACGATGACCTGAGATAGGGGACCTGGGGCCACAGTGGGAGTCTCTCAGAGGTCAACACCTGGGGAGTGGGACCCTTTGCATGCTGGGAAGGGAGGGTTTTGGGGGAACTAGAGACCTCAACTTCTCCATCCTCTTTGAGGGCCTGCTCCTCCCCACCAGGCTGGGGGTTCCTTCTTCTCTTTGGTCTCCTTCCCCCTTCCCCCTCACCTGGGAGCCCCTCCCTCATGCTGGCTTAAAAGGGCCTGGGGTGGGGGGCAACTTCCCATCAATCAGGACTAGTTTTGTGCAGCCCTGGGGGAAAGACTATACATGATTTTTGGCTTTAATTAGTTATAGCTACTCCCTCTTCCAAGAGGATACAAGAGGCTTAGGATGAAAGGCCCTGAACCTGTGGGGCAGAGGCTATTGAGGTCTGGGCCCTAGGGGCTGAGCCCAGCAGAAGCTGTGATGTGGGGTTCTGAGGTGGAGGCTAGGGCAGCAAGGGTTGGAAGGCAGGGAATGTGACAGAATGACACCAAACAGAGCTCTGGCACCTGCCCTGGGCTCAGGCCTCACTGAGTGGTGCAGTTGATCCAACAATAGGTAGAAGACTATGTCTATTTCTCACCTTTCCAGCCCACCCCTAGCACCGAGAAGTGAATTCTTTTGTTCCCCCTTCTTTTGTAGGTGTGGAACAGAGGCTCAGAGCATTAATGCCACCGCCCCAGACCCCTCATGGGAAGTGGTGGAGGGGACATTAATCTTGGTCTACCAGTGCTGTTGGGGGTGAGCATCCGGGAAGAACCAAGTCTGATCAGGTGGGGCCTGGATGGTTGGGCTCAGATCCTGAAATCTGCCTCCAGAGATGCAACTTAGCCTTTCCCCCAGGAGAGGGGGTCAGCAACTGGCCTCCACCAGACATTGCTCAGAGCCCACCCAGCAGACCCTGGCCAGCCAAGCACCAGTCACTGCCACCCTCCCCCCACCCCCATGGGCCCTGTATTAGCTTTGTATTGTGCACTGATTGATACTAAATACAGATTTCCAATTTCCAGAGCTGTTATGGTCTAATGAGTAAATAATATACATATTTAAAACTGTCTAAAAACATATCTGCATAATTAAAATATCTGCATAATAATGAAGCAAGCTGCAGCTTAGCAAGGAGGAAGCTGGAGCTTCAGGCTGACAATAGTGGCAGATGTGCAAGCAGGTAGAGGGTCCCGGCCCTGTGGGGCTCTCCTCTCTCACACCTGGGCCTGAGTGGACATTTGTCTGTCTGTCCACTACCTGCTCCAGGCAGGTCCATCTACAATCAGAGACCAGGAGAATCCCTATACGACAACATCCTTGCATAACCTGTGGCCTGGGGAAGACAGCCTCATGACACTAGACCTCTTGCCATTGGTGCACATGATGCGCTCAGAGCACTATGGGCACAGCCTCACTCACCATGGCCTCCTGACGGCAGGTCCTTTTTGCTGGATTCTGAAGGCTGAAGAGAAGTTCACCAGTATGGGCAGAGAGGACTGAACAGGACGCATGAGCCATACATGGCAGCTGGTGGAGATGTTGCCTTCCTGTCAGGGACACGTCAGCACAGGGCTCCCTGGGCAAAGATGGGCACTTGGCCTTGACCTCCTGGCTTCTCCACCCCTTCTTTCTGAGGGCCTCCCACCTTTTTTTTTTTTTTTTTTTTTTTTTTTTTAAGGAAAGGTGCAGGCAGGAACAAAGCTGAGCAGAGGCAGGCAAGAAAAGAGAGGAGGAAGTAGCATTTTATTTATTTTATTTAGTTGTTCATCTTGGTTGTTCCCGCCATTCCTAGGATGTGAGCCCGGGATGTGTGTGGACTGTGCCCCAACCCTACTCCATTAGCACATGCCTCCGAGGCCCCCTCTTCCTGCATTCACATCGGACACACTTGGCTCCTGTCCCAGGACACATCTGACCTACCCTTTCTGTATTAAGGGTGCTCTGAGCTTAAAGAAAAACCACCACTGGAAACAAAACAAACAAACAAGGAAGCAAACAAATACACACCTGGAACCCCAGACCACAAGTGCAGCAGCCAAAGCAGCAGGGGAAATAATGAACACTCCTAACGGAAAGGGCGCCTCAGGAGCTGTCACGTGAGGCCTGCTCTGTCGTCGTGGCTACAGCTTCCCTGACCTTTTCCCTCAGCGGCTGCACCGTGTCCTCCAAGAGTTGATAAAAAATTAGTCAAATGGATTTTTTCTTTTACAAAAAAGGTCAGAATACATGTAACAGGGAAAACTCATTCGCACTGTAGTTCTCTGCGGAGGGAGGCACCCGCCTCGCCACCCCCGCACCCCACCACTGGCCTGGGCTGGCTTACTCCCTGTAGACACCGCAGACTTGGTTATCGGTTCCTGAGCCCGTTCATCCGGCCTGTGCTTAATTTCTCAGGGACGATAAGTGTGTGGTGGCTTGTGATGAGGATGCGATTGGGGAAACTGATGTCCCAGAAGCTCGAATTTCAGAGGTTTCCCAGACACCCCGGTTACCCAAGGATGGTGGCTGTGTTGTATTTGGCCATGAGAGGACATTAGAAAAACTCCCTCCCTCCTATTTTGGGTATGTTACCAAAAAGTGAATGTTTTCAAATCAGGAGGTAGAGGGCCACCAGCTCTCAGACACTCCTCCCCAGCAAGGAAAGGTCAGTGACATTCAGGTGATGACAGAAATTCCACCAACTTCACTGGCTCAGTTTTCGTGGGAACCACAGACAACACAGAGAGAACAGGTCTGGTGTGTCATGAGATGGGAGGCCAATGTGTCCAACTTGAATAGGGGCCAGGGGCATGGAGAGCGGCCTCCGGGCCTGGGTGGAACACCCCCAGGGGCCAGCCTGAATTTACAGAGCAGTTTTCAGACTGAGGGTGAGATCCACCTCTGCGGACTTCAGCTCCAGCACTGGGTTGCTTCAGAAGGGGCCGCGCGTGGCCCTAGACAGTCACATGCTGAGGGCAGCACGGCAAGCCTGCGTCCCCCGCTGAGCACCTGTGAGAGGTTTCCTGATGACTAAGTCAGTACATCCAGCACGTGGCTTCAGGGCCACATTTGGGTTGTGGCCCCAGAACCCGGTCACATGGAAGGATACCTCACCCCGAGGAGGAGAGCTGGGGGCTGCGTGTGTGGCCTCTGAGGCTGCTGGGGCTCATCCCAAGGTCTGCCCTGCCCAGTACAATTCCTCAAGGTGCTCAAATACGTGAGGACCTACCTAGCCAGCAGCCTGTTCCACCCCCAGCATGAAACCCGCACATCTCTGCAGGTGAACCAGTCCCTGGGGAGTTGGGTAGAATTTCTCTTAATTTTGCCAGCTTTGTCAGTTTTTCTCCCACTGAACTATGACCTACTGTAATTCATTAGTTCCCTTCATCCTTAAAACAAGACAAAACAAGAAACCCTCCACAGGATTAGGTGAGGGTATCAGAATCAGGGTGATGGATCACTATGGCCACAGGAATAGGGTGATGTCATTTATCCAAATGTGTTGTGGAACATGTCATTCCTCTTTCTCCTTCATCTGCTCACATTCTAGAGACAGAGGTTGTGTGTGTGTGTGTGTGTGTGTGTGTGTGTGTGTGTGTGACAATGTCCACTCCCCTTTCCCTGTCACAGAGGTTGGGAGGCCTGAGTTACCTAGCACGTAATGTTGGAAGCCTTGTCCTTAGCTCTCTGGACATCAGTTCCTTAGTTGCATTACAGGGACCAGGGATACAGGGATGCGGATAAAGAGTAGTGTGTGAACAGGGAGATGTGGACTTACTCTAGAACTGGAGATATACCCCAGGTCCTGGGCTGCCCTTTCCTCAGACTAACCACAGGAGGAGGATCTCTTTACCGCTTTCCTCCAAACTAGGTATCGCTGATCTTGGCTCGAACCTCTGATTTTTATGCCATTGGGTTGTCTCTTCTTAACATTGCTTTTGTCTGCTGACCCCAGCACTCTGGCCAGTCTCCATCCCAGCCCTGGCCTAGTCGGGGAACAAGGTGTGTATTTGTTTGCTTGCTTGTTTGTTTGGGAATCCTACTCAACCAACTTCACCTAAGTTGGGTTATTAGTTTCCCAAGGTCACCTCTTAGAAGTTGTTCCCTTCCAAAGCCTCCTACTCCCATGACTGCCTTCTCCTTTCCTGATCAGACTGCTCCACCCGCTGGCCACCAGCCACCAACCCAACTTCAGACTCTTAACCAAGGTGCTGAATAAGAACTTTGTCCTTTGTTCCCTCATCTTCAGGTTTCCCTCCCTTCCATCTAGGGCTCTCTAGATACTCTTATTATTCCTTCCTTTCCCTTGTGGCTTCATCCTGCCAGCCCCATCACTCTCCCACCATGCTGACCTTGAACTCTTCCCTCCTGCCACAATGCAGTTCCCACCCTTGTTTGCACTGTGCCCTAAGCCTGGACTGCCTTTCCCTTTCCCTTTGCCTGCTTGCTCCCCCTCATCCTTTATCAGTCAGAGTCCATCTCTCCTCCAGGAGGTCTGGTGCCCCTGCCAGGCTGAGTCTCCAGAATCCCCGGTAGTGTCTCCATCATGTAGTGTCTGACTCCCTCCCAGATGTGCTCTCTTGCAGGCAGGGATTTGATTCATGGCTCTGGCAGCTCCAGTGCTGGGCATAAACCAGTTCAACACAGAAATGTGACTGGACTCAGGTTTCCTTTCGGCCAGCAGAGCAGGGGCAAACCAAGAGGTGCCCTTCGGGAACTGCCAGCTTGGAGGCCCTGGGTTTCTCTGGGATGCAGGCAGCAGAGACCAGGCCAGAATTCCACTGACGATGATGAATAGGGTTCCAAGATGGTGCAAGAGTAAAGGCATAGTAGGTTGAAAAAGAGTTTAAGTCTGGTCTCCACTATGCACCATGCAGAGGGGTCCAAGGGGTTACGTTAGGGGTGTGACTACTGATACTGTTCTTTAAGAACCATTCCCACTCTGACCCTCATGAGAAAGTACATCCACCAGTCCCACTTGGCTGCTGCTAAGTCAGCTAAGTCTGGAAGCCTGGGGCCCTGCTGGAGTGAGAAGCTGATGTTGGAGGATGTGGCCCCCTCATTTGGCCAGGTCAGCCAAAAGTTTCTGGGGGGTTTGGAACCCCACTTGCAGGCTCTGGCCCTAGATTAGTGCCATTTCTTAACAGTCTCTTCTAAGAAGCTTCCTCAGATGCCTAAACCCTACATGACTCAGGGTAAGGGCATGGTGTGTGGTGGGTCCAATGGGAAGGGACTGATGGGCCCGCTTTCCAAATGTCTGTCAACAAATAATTATTAATAACCTACTGTGTGCTTGGCCTGTGTGAGACATGAGTAGGTCTCAGACATGGCCCTGCTTGCATGTGGAATCCATCAGTAAGTTCTTGATATGACATCTGTCTTCCAACTGCAATTCCATTCCATGGTCCTGAGCACAGAACTTGATAAAGGTCTCTGTAGCAAGAGCTAAATGGGGTAGCAACTTCATTGGAAGAATTTAGGGGTGCTAGGAGGTCCCTCTGCTATGAAATGTGGTTCCACTTGAAAGCTGAGTCTGAGCACCCTCTTCCCCCACAAGCTAGAACAGCAGAGCCAGAGCCTCTGCCTATGGGGGCGGCAGAGCCCAAGCCCCACCCAGGTACCATGCTCCCTTTCCATGGTGTTATTTTTATACTTTTTCCTAAAACGCAGCCTGAGCGGGCCCTTCTAGACTCTATTAACATTAGGAATCTAATCAGTAATCAGGCAGCTCGTAATTTTCTGATTATCTCTGATTAGGCCCAACCTCAAGGGGGTTAGAGGGAGTGGGACAGTGAGGAAGGTGGGGCCAGAGGAGCACAGTGATGTGCCTGAGGGGGCACTGGCCAGGCAGGGTGGGGGCAGGAGGAAGGAGATCCTGGCCCCACTGTTGTCTATTCTGGGGGAGCATGTGGGGTGGAGTCTTGGGTTGCACTTCCCTCAGTTTCCAGGTTTAGAGAGCAAGGGCAGTAAGGGAAGGGGTCCCTGGCCCACCTCACTGCAGAGATACCAGGGCAGGTTGGGCCCAGACTTTCGGCACAACAGACAGAGGTGGGAGGGATGGGTAAGGTGGCCCGAAAGGGCTTTGCTTGAAGTCAACCTGGTTCTTGCCCTCTCTGGTCACCCCATGGGTCACAGTCCAAGAATGATTCCAGGCATCGTGTTGAGTGATGGTGACTATGAAAGGATGGGCTTGCTCAGAAGGCTGCAACATGTGACTGTGACATGGAGAACTGGCCCAGCCACTTTTGCTGAGCATGATATACAGAGTCTGGCTTGAGAATCATTACCTTCAATGTGGAGGCAATGAGGCTTGGGGCTCCACTGCCCAATGAGAGGGTCAATGCCTAGAGGGACAACCCAGGTACCAGTGCCAGTTAGGGACAGTGCCTGGTCCCACACTGTGGCATCCTAGGCCAGGCTCAGGCCTCCCTTCTGCTTGTGAGCTGTTATCTTTGCAGCACATGTTCACATGGAACCATGGTGCCGGCCAGACCTGACCTCCCAGCCCTGCCACACGCATACCCTGACCTCTGACATGCTCCTGGCTGTTCACGAAGCCCTTTCCTCCCAGCCCCATCCACTGGCCTTCCCATCCTGGAGTCCTAGTCTGGTCAGGGTCAGAGTGCCAGGGTCCCTGGTCTGGATCACAGGTTATCATCCCTTGTCAGATGCAAACCATCCAGGTGACCTCTGATGAAATGCACGAACCCACTGGAGGAGACATGCACAGTTAATGCCATGCAAATTGGCATGAAGGCAATCAGCCTGACTCTAAAAGCTGCCCCACCGGCCGCAGGCTGGCTCATTGTCTTTTCTGTCAATTTGCATCTCATTACCCAGAAGGCTGTGCTCACTGGAGGTTAAAAGAAAAAGAATCAAGCAAGCCCCACTGCATCCTGCCTTCAATAGGGCACAGTACACAAGTGGGACAGGACTGCCTGGTGGATTGTCCCATGAGGTACACTCCACAGGGAGCCCCGCGATCCCTGTCACCCCCACTGCTGCCACCGTTATCCCTGCCACCACCAGAATGTTACTCCTAGCACCAGTGCCATCATCAGAGGGTCCCCCTGAACCACTGTCAACTGTCCTATGACCACAGGCAAAATCCCCCGTCACGACTGTCAACACAACTTCACCACCACCACTGTCCCGATCACTACCTGACTCCTCTTCGCCTTGGCAACACTTGCTAACATCACTCCCATGTTCACTGCCAATGTTATTCCCATCACCGCTACCGCTGCTCTCCCCAGTGGTCCTCCCACACCAGCCGCCAAGCCTGCCCCATTTCTGTCACTGTCGTCACTATTAGTCTCACCTTCGTCATCACCTCTGTCACAGCATACCTCCACTACTACACCATCACCCCAACTGTGGCATCTCTGCTGGCATCTCACATCTTCTTGTGACCACCACCATCATTACGGCCCTAGCCAGCACCAGACCCATTGTTTCTGCAACCCCGAGGGAGGTCTAGCAATTAGAGACCACCCACTCTTTACCCTCCCCTGCCCATCACCCTCTGGCATCACAGGAAGGTTAGGGAACCTGTAAACAAACAATCCAGAGACTCAAATGTGGCCTGGACACTGGTGCTTGTCACTGGTGTCTTAGGAAGGAAGCCAGTAAGGTCAGGGGGTAGGCTGGGTGTGCTGACCCATTCTGGCAGAACCCCCCCGAGACTTTCCTGCTCAGCAACCACTGTGCCCCACGGGGCAGAGTCAGCTGCTGCAGATAACATAGGCAATGATGCCCCTTCTCTGAACCTGGATTATTTCATCTTGAAAATGTCCTGACCTCACTGAGTGAGGGTGAAGGCAGACACAGGAGAATACTGAGCACCCAGGACCTACTTAAAGGTCACGTGACATCTGTGGGCGAAGAGGGTGGTTTGATCCAGGTGGGAGAGCTTCTGGGAAGATGGAACAACAAGAGCACACTTGAAGGACAAAGACAGAGGGATTCTAGAGGGAGCCTCGGCAGGGCAAAGCTGTGGAGGTGGGAAGGAGTGGGCTTCTCTGTGGGGAAGGAGAGCCCTCAGGCCAGGGCAGCTGAAGCAGCCTTTGCTCCTCCTGGGCCTCCCTCCACGTACAGATGTTCGCTCATGGCGCAGCTCAGCCTCTTCCACAGGACATTCAGGCCTTGCTTCACGTTCTGTTCCCTCTGAGCTCCTTGAAGCCCAATCATGACTCCCATGCCACCGACAAGGACACCGGTCTGAACTAGGGGCTTCCCCTCAGAGATCACCCAGAAAAGTGAGAATCTGAGCCAGATCTTTCCACCCAGGCTGCCACTTTGCTGCGTGTGGATGCCTGACACCTGCCCCATTGCTGCCCGCCAGCTTTGGTGGCATCAGCACGGGTACAACCTGGGACACAAAGCCGGGTACTGGCGGGTCCAGGAGCAATGCTGGGGGTCTGGGCAGAGGCGACAGGCAGACAAAGGCCTGGAGGCGGAGGGTGGGCTGGGCACAGCCTGGCTGCTAGGTGGAAACGCCCAGGGTAAAAGCTGCTCTGAATACTGGCTGCATCCTGCTGCTGCAATCAGCCTCGACACTTGGTTATTACGGGGAGTAAAGGCGGCCGGTGGGACAGCTGGAGCCTTGGCGACAACATTTAAGGCGTTTGTCAGAGCCGTGGGACACGGACTGCCAGGCGCTAATGGCTTTTGCTCGCTGCTGCCAAGTGAGTGGAGGGCGGGCTGGCGGAGGCAGCCTTACTCCTGCCCGGGCCCTGGGCCCACCTCATGCTGTGATGCTGCTCCACGGCAGGTAGGGCCCACCTGGGCCTTGCAGATGCCTAGCGATGGCCACAGAAGCCTGGCATCAGCTGGGGAGGACAGCGTACCAGCCAAGCACACGTGCCTGCCTATGTGGGGCATCTCTGCCACTTCCACCTCCATTCAGGCTGTGGGCCCTCTTCCCTGGGATGAGGGCCTGGGAGTCTGTTCTCTCTTACGCTGTCTCCCAGGAAACAGTCCTCAATCCCCGCTGGCTAAGGCCACCTCAGTTGCCAGTCTTAGCCCTTTGTGTTGGATTTTTTTGTGGGAGATCCTTCTAGTAATGGACCCACACAAGACACAGATCTATCCTGAATGGGTGATCTTAGAAATCCTGGCCTCAGTTTTCCACCCTGGGAAGTGGGAAGTTCTACCCAGGGAGACTGGCCACATCAGAAAGAAAACAGGAGAATGTTGTAGGACTGGATAGAGTCCAATGGCACTTGGCCTATTAAGAAGGACAGGTAAATAGAGTCTGATGTCACCAGGGCAGAGTGTGTGAACCTTATGACTGCCTGAAGAAGGGTAGTCTCTTGGGGAAGGTCCAGAGCAAGCTGCAGGGAAAGGTCAGGGGTTTTCTAGGGAGGTGAGACCCATGGCCTGGCGATTAGGAGGGGCTTTGATAAAAAGCGTTCCTGAAATATAGAGGGTTGGCAAGGCGTTCCTGTGCCTGGACATGCACTTGCAGTGCATGGAACCAGCACTGTCTACGCCTCACAAAGACTGTTGTCATGGGCGAACCTGCAAAGCAGTCCCAATGCCATCCCAGGTGTAGATGATGAAATGGAGGCACAGAGGTGGTTTCTCAGCTTGCCTGCGGCTACAGCTCTCTGAGGGCAGGTTAAGGAACTGTCCTGAGGGCTGTGTAACTAAATCCCCCTCTTTACTTACTGACTCACCCACGAGATACCCTGAGCCCTCTTTGAGGAGGAAGTGGGGCTTTGGTGGTTGTGGAACAGAAAGCATGGGGTGGGGAACATCATGGGAGGGGAAAGGGAGCAGGAAGAGACCTAGACGGGCCTGAGCACAGCCTCAGCTTCACAGTATAATGTTGCAGTTGTCATCCTGTGTGACCTCCTAGTTCCTGTCTCTTTCCCAGGGCACAGGCTGAGCTGGAGGAGGCAGGAGGGGTCCCTGAAGAGGGTGGGAAGAGGACACCCTGTCCAAGGCCATCCGGTGAACTCTGGCCTCCAGGTGCCCTCCTCCACACGTGGTCAGCTCCAGCACTGCTGCCCGGCTCAGCCTAGGGTCTCAAGGCCTCATGGCCAGGGCTGGGGCACTGTTGTGGGTTTGCAGTCACCAGAGTTGAGTCTAGTGACCCTTGGGGCAGCATACTGGCTCAGTCTAGAGTTGAGGCAATGACCTTAGACCAGGGCCTAGAAGATAAGGAGGGATAGAAGGTCACTGTCAGAGAAACAGAGAAACAGATCTTGAGTGCTGGGCTAGTTAGGTTCCAGGGCCATCTTCCATACCCATCAAGGCAGTAAGTCCTCTTTGCCCCATTTCACAGTGGAATAAATGAGGCTCAGCAAAAGGTGGGATTTCCCCAGGGCCAGGGGAGCAGTGACTGTAGAACTTGCTTACCCTGGATCTGCTTCCCTTCCTTGAACCCACAGAGCCAGGAGCTCTCTGAGGGCAAGGAGGGTCTTTGAACCCTAGTGCCAGGACAGACTCAGCCTACCAAGGTATTCGAGGCCTCTGGGCCACCATATTCCCTGCCCACCACTCTGGCCGGCCCAGGCCTGGGGGCTTACCCTCCCCAGCACTTGGAGACCTGTTACTTCTCTGCCCCAAGACTTCCCTACCAAACTCCCACATCAGAGGGGAGGGTAAGTAGGACGCCTGTGAGTGGGGCCTCTAAGGCAGGCTGACCATATTTCCTTGAGACAAAAACAGGATGGGGCTTTTGGGCCCCCTCTACAGAGTGGACCTGGGGCAACTCAACTGCCCCTTTGCCCTGGTTTATTAAAACCAGAACAAAATTGATAGTGGGGAAATATGAAAACAAATGGCATCGTCCTGTTTAAAATGGGACATAGAGTCAGCCTATTCTAGGGCTTCCATTGAGAGGCGTGCTGAGCAAGAGGGCCGTAGGGGCCTTTAACTATAGTAGGAAGTAGGTGAGGAGGCCTTTCTCATCTGACTCTGTGGTCAACAGCTCTGCAATCCTGAGCGGAGGAGGGTTTGGCATTAGAGAAGCAGAATGTGTGCATGTGCATTTGAATGTGTTCACATGTGTTCATGGATGTGAGCACAGGAACACACGTGCATGCATTCACGCCAACATGGGCTCGGGTGTGCTTGTATGTGGCGGGCAAGTTCTCACTTCCAGGTTCTGGACTCACTCCTTGGATCGTAGCTCAGGTGGCGCAGCGCTGCTGCCTGCTGCGGTGGGTGTGGGCGACCTCTGCGCCCACAGGTCCCCCTGCCTGCCCACTCACATCTGGCCAAACTGGCCCGTCTGGCTACCACCTACCTGTGCATACCCAGTGTTTTCCTCAGACGTACCCTCTGTTTGTCCCTGGATTTGCTTCTCCCAGCCTGTAAGCACTTTGTTTTGCATTATTTTACTCAAACCGACACCAAAGTACAGTACCCGGGCACCTGTTCTGTCTTCTTTCAACGAGTAGGTTGGGGGCCTGTGCTGGATGAGAGTGAAGCAGGATGAATCAGACCTGGTCCCATTCTCCTAGAGTTCACAGTGGAGGGGAGGGGGCTTCCACCTGCTCCTGCACTCAGCCCCCCACCACAGCCCCTAGGACAGACACCAACTGGGGCCAGGAAATCTTGGCACCAGCCCCCACCAACCACCCACCAGGTGCCTTGATGCCTGCAGTCGCCTCTGCAGAGCCTACAGCCCACACATGAACAACATAACCGGGCGGGCAAGGCTGGTGCCATCAGTGCAGTTTTCAGAAGAAAGAGGCTAAGGACAGAGCAGGGAGTGCTCCAGGCACAAAGCTGGCAGCTGGAGAAGCTGGAACTGACACTTAAGTCTGTGTGACCAGTGATCTCAGCACTTCACTGGGGCAGTGAACCCAGCCCTGGCCCATGGCTCCTGACAAAGAGATGAGGCTCTGCGGTCTGGGAAGGATGGATATGCTCAGAGTCACAATAGAGCTCGGGTGCCAGCTTCCAGACTCCGCCCTAGGAAAGGTAGGAGAGACTGACGGGCATCACTGTGTGTCCCAACACCACACCATGGGAAGCCATCTCCTTTGGTTAAAACACAAAGCGCTGGTCTCCCCTTTTCCTTTGGCTACCAGGATGCTCAGAATCAACCTGGAGGCTCAAATAGATCCAGTGCCTAGTCCTGAGGCTGTTTACCTTGACTCTTTCATCTCATCCTTTTAGTCATATTTTTTGTCTTACTACATGGGCTTTTATAAGGACCTGCTCGACACTCTGCTGAATGAATTGGCAATAAACCAAATTAAGCTATACTCCCTACCCCACCTAGTCTTTCCTCTGCAGGAGGCGGTGAGAGCCACTGGATAGAGTCAGGAGGCCCTAGTGCTCTGTGGGGTTGATGTCAGTCTAGATGCTCTTCCCACCTTCTGCTTCCCATCCTTTACCCTTGTCTTCACCCCTTCCTCTCAGCCGGGCAGTCTGGTTGCTCTATGAGGTCAGACTGAGGCCCACAGCCCCGCTCAGTCACGGCCCTGCCATGGGTAGGCCGGCATCTGGCAGGCACAGCCGTCTCCCTGGAAAACGAGAAGCTTCTTATTGAGATAACGAATTGCTCCATTTAGATCCAAATTAACCTCCCCCAATTACCCCATTTTCTACCACATTTCACCAGATCGAAATCCCCTCAGCCCTCATGGTCATGTGCCCTGCCCCTCCTCACTTCCCACAGCCAGGCCCAGCCCCTTGCCTGCAGCCCCAGAAGAGCTGGCGATTGTACCACGCTTTTTTCTTTCTTTCTTTCTTTCATATATTTTGGGGATGGGGCAGGGTAGGGGCTGGGGAGCCTTGATGCAGCAACTGCTCTGAGGAGTGGGAACTTTTATTTTATTTTTTTTAGCTCATTCTTTGAAATAAGGATGCAATATGGGATCAATTTTTGATGAGAGTGAAGTAAAAGGGGAAAATAGTAGCAATTTTCTCTTCTGAACATGCCCTATTTAATGGAAGGATGTCACAGTGGAGTTTTATCTGGAGGAGAGAGAAGTCCTGGTTCTCAGGAACACATGGTCAATCAGAGATGCCTGGCAGGATCACAGTCTGCAGGAGGCTGGGCATCCCCTCCTCCACTTTCTGGTGCCCATCCCTTCATCGCCACATCAGGGTGGCTTTCTAGTGCCCAGGACTCAGGGCAGGGAGAGACTGGGGCTGTGGGGCTCCATGTCATCTTCTGAGGCTCAGCTGCTATGGACAGAGATTCCATCTCCCTTGACCCAGCACCAGGATGGACTCTCCCTGCTTTGTGCTCTGCTGGTCTCAGTCTGTATCAAGAGTCTAGAGCTGAGACCCCAGGGAATCCGGTGTTAATTAGGGTTATAAAATCTTGTCCAGCTGCTGCCGCTGCCTTTGTGTTAAACCTGGAAGCTTGGAGCTGGTGGAGGTGGAGAATAGAGATGGGGGCTGAGAGGGGGAAGGGACAGGATGCCCAAGGATTGTGAGAGTCAAATGCTGAATCCTGAGCTAGTCAGGGCAGGGGAGCAGTCAGGAAGGAGTGGAGTGAGGAAGGGAGCAGAGGTAGGGGAGTTTCTCAGTGGATACAGCAGGAGGAAATACCCTCCTTCCACTCCAGCATCAGAGATAAACTGGAGTCAGAACCAGGATGTGTGGAGTCAGAAGGTCAGTCATGCAGGAATCTTGGGGCCCTTTCTGGGTATCTATGGGGAGGCCTGTCTCTGCTCCCCTGTTATGAGTTGCCCATGTAAGGCTATAGTTCCTGAGCTGGATGGACTGGGAGACTAGGAATCTGGCTGCGGGGGCCACATTTCCACTAGGAAACCTACCATGAAGCTCCTTGAAATTTGGGGCACCCCCACAGTGACTGGGCGGCACCCCGGCTAACCCTGGCCCACTCCTCCTGAAGTCCAGTCCCCTCTGACCGTCTGTCTTCCAAGGCCTCCCTCACCTTGCAGTGTAGGAACTGGGGACAGAACTGAATTAGAACCAGCCCCTGAAGGTCCAGGTGGCTCAGCTCGGACATCTCATTTGCAGATACATGCAGTCACCCCAGGCAGTGCATGACCCTCAGCACAGCACACAGACACACCAAATCCCCACGCAGAGCCCATGAGTATGAAGACACCCAGTCACATGCGCATACAAGCACGGCCTCTACCCAGTGTGCTCCTGCCCATGGATAACTTTGGTTTCACACAGTGAGAAAAACACCACCTCTCTTGGACCTTTCCCCAACCGCCACCTAGGGACCCGCTAAACACACAAGCACTTCAAGACCCCCAGAGTGACCTTCCACAGTCCCCACTACACGGTCAAAGCAGTGCTGTCAAGAACAGAACCCACTGCCCTTTCCAGTATATCCAGGAAGCAGAAACCAAGGGGCAAAGGTTTCAAATGTCCACAAAGAGGATTGGAGAGGTAGCAGGCTGGGCCTAGCACCCCACTGCCTGTCGACAGATGTCGCCCAAAGCCGTACCCGCCACATCCCTCCCCTCCTAGACCGTGGCCGGGCAGGCGTCTGAAATAATTAGCAATTCTGCTCGACAAAACGCTGGCCCGATGGGATAATAAACTCCAACATCTGTCAGAAGAGCGAGCTCCTATGAAATTGCCAAGAGAAACATTTTTCTCCTCATTCAATTCACATTTAAATCGAAAACAACCCCTCTAAGTCTGCGCCAGGCCGGCGGCACAGGGCTCCGGGAGCCCACAAGCTGTTCCCGGGCCTGCAAAGAGCCTCGGACGAGTGGCGATCACTCACTCAAATTAACAAATCATTTTATTTAGAAATGAAGAGAATTTGTAAGTGACGGATGGCTTCAGAACCACCGAGGAGGAGGGGCAGCCAGTCATGGGTCCTGCTGCAGCACTATAGGGCAGCCTTCTATCAGCAGAAAGGCAGCAGGAAGGCCATCCATCCACAGAGTTGTCAGGGGAGCCCGCTCCCCATTTCCACAACCCCCTAGCGTGGCAGGCAGGCCAGGAAACATGCTGCTGTTCTGTAGTGGGAGAAGGAGGCTCAGCGAAGTGCCCACAGGCTCTAATTGCTCCTGCCTACCTTCTGAGGTCAAACACTCCCCTCTGAGAGAGCCCAGCCAGGGCTGGCTCTGCCCGCAAAGCAGCTGCCTCAGCCTGAAGTTCCATGCCTGGGCTGCAGGAGGTGCTGTGCAGAGAGGGCTGACTCCTGTGAGCGTCCAGGGCTGGGTCTGGTTATAAACAATCTGCCTTATCTAATAAGAGCACACTCTTGAAACAGCAGCCCTGGAGGTTTGAGTTTTGCCTCAGATTTACTGTCTACAATAAAGGATGCTGACTTGGACTGCTAAGGGACTTCCCAGATATGAGGATCTTGGAAGGCAGATACTAATACTG
>RJWH01004176.1:0-47403 GCA_004363575.1 Solenodon paradoxus | reverse complement strand
AGCTCTGCTAACTATTTGGGGGACTAACAAATGAATGAATGTCTAGCCGCACAGACATTCACATGCATGATATAGGGACTCCATACATGTCTGATTAACATGATACACTCTCATACCTCTGCACTTTTGCACATAATATTCCCTCTGCCTGGAATGCTATTCTCTTCCCGCTCTGCCTGGGCAATTGTTTCCTGCTTTGTAATGCCCAGCTCAATTGCATTTTGCACTGGGCCTCTTTCCACTTAACTTCCCACAGCGGTGGTTACATGTGGCAGGCACCAGACTGGTTTATAAGGCTAGCCAGACTGGGCCACTTTCTCTTAAGGTCACCCTGGAGTCTGATTTCTCCTGTGTCCCTTCTTGGGTCAGAGTTAGTCTTTTGGGGTTGAGGGCATGGCTGGCCTCTGAATGCTTCTCAACTGGGAATGTCAGGGTTGCGGAATAAACCCAGAAACGCCCTTGGAGGACAGAGGGGATTGTGGAGGGCCAAGAAAACAGCAGACAGGGTTAGAGAAACAGGGCAGGAGAGGAGCGAGGCCCAGGAAGGCAGGAGGAGGGTGAGACAGCGCCAAGAGTATTCGAGCTAGCAACAGAGGCCTGGCTGAGACCTTTATTTTTCCTGTAGGTCACCTTCCTGGAACTGTTTCTCCTCAGTAAACTGTCATGACTGTGAGCTTGGAGGCTCCACACCAAGGAGGTCCTTGAGATGCCTGCTGATTCAGTGTTTCCCACTGTGGGCCTCAGGGAGCCCTGCCAGGGGGAGCGCGGGCAGGAACAGGGCCCTCTGTCCTGGCTTTGCAGAAGAGTGAGGAGAAACTATCGCACAGGCAGAGCGGCCATGTCAGACTTAGACAGGATCCTGGGAGACCCGCACCCTGCTGGAGCTGTCAAGTGGTTTGGGCAAGTCCCTTTTCCTTTCCGTGCCTCAACTGCCCCGTCTGTAAAATAGATATTCATCGGGTCCTGCCCACCTGTAGGTGCAGTGGTGAGGAGAATGGATAGAGGGATGAGACAGCGGTGACAGGACTGCCCAGCAGGAGTGACAAGCAGCAGTATGTGTGTGGGCTGCCTGGTATGCACAGATATACACACATGGGCCCACATGGCTGAGAGGCACATGTGTATGTTACCTGCATGTGCACGCATGTCTATCTGTAGGCACTCACGTGGGGGCTAGGCCCTGGGTGTGCTAGTGTGGCCATAGACAGGGAGGTGGAAGGTACACATGGGATTGAGGCACATACATGCTTGCGGGTACCTGAGAGATGGGCCATGTTGGTTCAGTGGGGGCCCAGAGGAGGCAGAGCCCTCCCAGGACACATCATGGACAGCCAGGCTGCTTGGCTGTGGTGAGCCTTGGTCTGCCCCACAGTTATACACGTGGGCACTCGCTTCTGTCCAGCACACCCCTGTCATGCAGGTGGGGCATGGTGCAGCCACACAGACAGTCCCCCATTAGCAGAAACACTCCACTTGTTTTTGCCCTTAGGAGGGCCGGCCCCACGATGAGTGCTGTGAACAATCTTGCTGACACTAGCAAGCGCTCAGGATGGGCTGAGGGCTGCTGCGCCCACCCTGTACCTCTCACCACCTGCTCAGAGGCACCTCTCTGCAGGGCCTGGGTGGGTATCTACAGAGCTGGGCAGTGAGGAGGGGAGAGCCCACAGGGAGCCATGTCTCAGTGCGGGGAGATGGGACCCTGAACCAGGAGGGAGGGCCATCTCTCCCTCATTGCAGTCAACTCCTGCACAGGCTCCGGGTTTGCATTTGTGGATGGAGGGGGCACACAGACACCACCCTTGCCTCCCTGCTGTCTGTCCTCTAAAAGCCTGTCACAACCTTATATTTTGTCTACCTCTGCTTCCTAGCAGGACCCCAATGCCCCAGAGGGTAGCACTGGGTCAGCCTCTGTCACTGCATCCCTAGTGGCATAGAGCAGACACTCAGTGTGTGCTTGGGGGATGAATGGGTGGGTGGAGCCTGGCAGGATGGGCTTCAGGGAGCACTGAGATGTGGTGTGGTGGAGGAGGAGCACCATTCTTCTCTTATCAGTTATGGTATTAATGAACCCTGTAGAGCAGCCAGCCGGGAGGAACAAGCAGTGCCTTGACAGGCAAGACTGCTTTTGCACCTTTTAGCCAGAAGAGGCTGCATCCTGCCCCTGCTCCTGGGGGGAGCACAGGCTCCTCCCCTGTGATCACCCCAACCTGCCATCCTCAGAGGTGCTGACGCATAGAGCGTGTGTCTGTAACGTGACTAATACCCCTTCCTTATGGAAGAGACTGCCAGGTTTTCTAGTGTCTGAGGTCTAAATGCCTGCAGCTGCTGTTCAAGGTCTCCCACTGCCATTTCCACCTTCTTGGCCCTGTACTGTCCCCACCTCCAACAGTTCCCTTCCAAGAGCCCCTTTGTGTCTTTGCTCGTGCTCACCATCTGGTCTGCCCACCCCTTCTCCCAGTCAACTCCCCAAATCCTACCATGGCCCCTCCGCTTCCACAGTGAAGACTTGAACATGCACCCCCACCCCGCGCCGGTCAGGGTGTCTCCAGATTTTAGAACATGACACATTCAGGGAGTGTCAGGAGGGGTGCTAAGGGCAGCCCCAGGAGGTGCATAGTGGGGAGCCCTTATTCTAGCTCCTCAGAGCCAGCACCCCCATGGCAGCTTCTTCTCTGAGGCACCCTGATGTTCCCAGGAGGGCAGCTGAGTCCCCTGCCCACTTCTGCAGGCTGGAGTGGAAGAATGAGGTGGAGGGGTGTGGGGGAGGGTTCCTGAGAGGATATGGGCCCTGTTAAAGATAGTTGTTCTTCCCTTGAGCTCCCTTGAGGCCTGGTCAAAGTTTTGAGTCCCGGAGACTCTGGGGCCGGGTTTGGAGCCTGGCCCCTTGCGGGTGGGAGAGGTCCAGTCTGTTGTGGAGGCATCTCAGGATGAGGTATGAGGTTGTGCCTGAATGAGCCTGTGAGTTTGTGGGGGCTGGTTTCCTGGTCTGGGCCTGAAATGGAGGCGCTCAGCCTGTAGCAAAGTGGGGAGGTGACAGGAATGTGTGGAGGTGGTGACTGTTACCTGTTATCTGGGCCAGGGAAGACTTATGGGCAAGCAAGTCTAAGCCAAAGTTCTCTGGAGGTAGAGACACAGAAAGGGGTTTAGGCTTCAGCAACAGGGATAATGGTCTGACATAAGGAAGAACTTCCAGACACTTAGTGAGCTCTGATCGTGAAATGAGACCCCAAAAGCACAGGGTATTTCCCTCCAGATTCAGGGACAGGCTAACAGCCACTGCCTGGGTGAGGGAGGATGGACCAGCTCTGCCCCCTGCCCACACTTAGAGAAGTGTTCTGGTTTCCTGATGCCAAGAATCTGTTCCCCTAGCATCCCTGGAGCCCTGATCTTGTGCCAGAACCCGACCTGTGCTCCTCAGCTGAGTTGGGAGCTCTATGGATGAGGCATCGGTGACCCAGTTGGTGACTTTGAGGTCCAAGACACCAACCCCAGGCTGCATCTTGTCTGATGTGTAACCCTGAGGGACACTTCTCCAACCTGTGACCAACGGGCTCAGGTGTGACCCCAAGGCCTCTAGAGCTAAGAGCACTCAGGAAAGCAGAGGCTGTCTACTCAGTGAAAATGGGCATGCGCAGTAGCCTGGTCTGATTATGTGGGACGTGGCGCGAGTACATGCAGATCTGGCACGATTCCTCAAATGTTGAGGGTTGGAGCCCTCAGAAGTGTCTCTCTTAGAAGAACTGAGAAGCCAGAGTGGGTGATTAGGGCAGTGGGCAGCTGGCAGGCTCCCCGGGGCCAGGCCCTGGTTCCCAGGGTTCCTCATGGAGCCCAGGAAGGCCTGACCTCCACTCCTTGCTTGCCCCCCGCCCCATCTCTCTTTCTAAGAGGAAAATCACAGTGAAGCAAACCTTGGGGGAAGAAAAGAGAATGTTTTTAATTAAAAGTTTAAGAGATTCACATCCTGAGGGAGGTGAAGCAAGAGAAGGTGGGGAAGACAGTGCAGGTGGGTGGTGGGGGCTGAGGGAAAGTAGGCCACACTAGCTGAGGGCGGTGGGCTCCATCCTTCCAACTACCTGAAGTCTGCCATGCAGCAGGCTCGGAGCCTCTGAGGGCTCCAAGCAGACAAGGCCTCAGAAACCTCTGGCTTTCCATCTGGGAAGAGGGTAGTAGAGAGGGGCTGGGGGCTCAGCAGCCGTGGCTGCCCAGAGCACCAAACTCTGATGCCTCACTGTTGCCTCTGTCTGACCCCTCTGTGGGAGGGGAGCGCAAATGTTCTTGTTCCCAGGGACGAGGATGTCTGAGCTGCCATGCTTGGTCAGGTCCAAGGCTTGGGGGCCTTGTGACGTTACTGGGGGCTCCACATGTGCCCTGCCCATGGTCCACTGTCCCAAGCAGCCCCACCTTACAGCTGGACAAGGACCTGGTTGGGGTGGGTGGGTGGAGGATGTGGGGACTTGACTGTGGGACCTTTTCCAATGGGTGGGGAATCACTGGAGGTCCTGTTAACCAAGTATTTGGCGCACACCTGGCAACAGCCTTCACCCATCCACTCATACTATATGTGCTGAGCAGAGGCCACCCAGCATCCTGCTCCCTGTCCCTGACCATCTGCCCTACACATGCTCACCAAGGGCAACACTCTTTAGAAGTTCATTAGTCTGAACCCAGCTTGGGCCTGAGCAGTCCCTGGGCGTGAGCAGGTATGCACAGCTGCTCCCAGCAGGTCTCGGTCAGGCCTGCACTACCCCTTCCTATTGAAGGTCCTGCCCATGACCTTCCCCTATTCACAAGGCCCTGGGCCTGGGACATGTGTTGAGGAGGCTGTGTGCACGGGGGATGGGGTGCTGTGTGAAGTGGGCAGAGCCAGAGCTGACCCACAATGTGGGCTCATTCTTTACTCCATCCCTTCCTGTGCTTTCCTGGGAAAGGGAAAAAGCTAGGGAAGATATGACAGATGCAATATTTTGCAAAATGAGCTAATTGCATGGCAGTCATGCAGGGAAATGAGATTAGCAGGAGAGTATTTGATAAAAAGGAGGCCCAGGTATGCACATGGGGAAAGGTTAGTGTCACCATCGGGAAACTGGCACCTGGCACCTCTGCCTGGGATATGGGATGTGGGGGTGGTGGCCCTTCACTCAGGCCATAGTCACACAAATCTGTGCTGGGTCATGTGGGAGTGACAACCTCAGGGAAACGAACAGGCGTGTGCAGTACCCGAGGACACCCACAGACACCCCCACCAACTGGACGTGCCACCCACAAGTGCCCCCGAGCAGGAAGAACGCCCACAAGCTTAGATGCCCCTCCTCTGCAGGCTTGTGTCTTGGGGTTGGGGGCTGTGCTTGCGGTGGGGGTCTTGCATATAAACGTCAGAGAGAGAGGACGGTGGCATTGTGGTCATGTTGCTAACTGGGCTGTCACTGCTGTCCATTGGTTGAGCACAGAGGGGTTCATTTTCTGTTTAAATGCCCATTATTTGGTGCACCCTGGTGGAATAGTGGTTCAGTCTACTGTCTTTGGTCAAAAATGCAGTCCACACACATCCCAAGGACCCAGGATTGTGACCTGGACCAGGCCAGGGTGGGGGAACAACCAGGATGTACAACTAAACAAAATAAAATGTGGCTTCCTCCTCTCTCTTCCTGCCTGCCTCTGATACGTTCATTCCTACCTGCACCTTTCCTTTAAAAAATAAAATAAATAAATGCCCGTTACTCATCTGCTAGGTCTGAGGATATAACCTGTCTAGGTGTGGGGTCGCATCAGCCCAGCGTGCTTCTCTCACCCTATGGGGCCCTATTCTTTGGCCCTTGACACTATGGGTGCCCAGGTAGACGCTCTGGAACCCAGACTCCCTAGCAATGTTTTAAGGTCCCGAGTGCCTGGAGTCAAGGATCCAAGATGCAGCTCAAAAAAGCACCCATCCTCTCAGAGCGCTGGGCAGGAAGTGCAGCGGAGGCACAGGGACACTGAATGCAAGTGGGTCTGTGTGGCAGGCCACACCTCCCACCCTGTGTGATTGTGAGTGCCCCACTGCTGCACCCCAAACTCACCTGGCTTGCGTCCAGGGAAAGGGTCAGCAAACATCTGAGGAAGGAGGGCGGCCAGTGCAAGGAAGAGCTGCCCACTTGCCGAAAACCCCACAGGTTCTTGGGGGCTTAGCTTCTTCACTCCACAGCCTGCTCCTGACCTGTCCTGGTAAGTAACACTTTTACTCACTCTCCTTTTAGTACTAGAAGCTGTCGCAGACTCTTTCCCCACTATCCCTGACAGTGACCCCACCCTGCTGCCTCATCTGATCAGGAGTCACTCTCCCCTCTACCCTGTCCCACCGTGCAGGCCTGTGTCCTTTCTACAGACACCACGATGGCCTCCACTCTGATCATCCCACTTCCTGTGGGTAGGAATCTAATTATCCATCCAATCTAGGACTCAGAGGGTTCAACCTTGCTCCTCTCCCCAAATTTAACCTGGCAGCCACACTGGACTGCCTGATTCTCCATGTCTACCCTCAGGTTCTCTTCTGTGATTCCCCTTCTCAGAATGTTCCCTGTCCTCTGAGTGACAAGCTCCCACCTCCACAGGTCTCAGCACTACTTTTCTGTGCTTCCAGGAAAACAAGACACTTTCCCACCAGACCCCAAAGTGAGGTCAGGTGTGAGGGATCTTTGCTGTGGCCCAAGCTCCCTCCTTTAATAGGGACCACTACATGGAACATGCATAGCAACTCTTAGCTCAGACCGTCCTCCTGGAAATCCTGCCAGGCAGACTCTTAATACTCATTTACAGGTAAGGAGACATTCACAGAAAGAAGCCACCAGAAGAGACCATCTAGCTGATGACTGAGTAGGTGTACCTCACCTGGCCTGTTTCCTGATCCAGGGGCTGGTCGATGTCCTGGGGGCCTCATTCTTCTACATGTGTCACCCTTAAAGTCTCGTTTGTGGAAACCTACTGATGCAGTGGATGGAGTCTCATTCCTGAATAAATAGAGGCCCAGCTCCATGAGGTGGTCAACTGCCCCAGCTCCAAGTGGCAGAACAGCTTTGGTTGAAGGACAGGTGCCTGTGTTCTCTGCAGGTATAGGGCAAATCACTCCTCCTCTCTGGGCCTCTGACGAACATCTGACTCTGCCAGTTGCCTCTCAGTACCAGCCATCAGCCAAAAGCTGCACATCTCTGCCCTCCCCAGGGCTGTGAGTCTTCCATCAGTCCACGTCTGTATAGCTCACACGTGGATGTCAGCTTGCCTGGTTCAGGCCCCTTGAATCTTCTCCTGGACTTCTGATCCCCTGTCCTGACCCCATCTTGCTGCCTGTCTATCCATCTGTCCATCTGCCTGCCCACTCAGACCTCCACTCCTTGGTTGCTATTGAACCTGCTGACTGAGGACATAGTGGAAGAGGGGACTGGGGTTGAGGAGATCAAAATGGATTTTGCAGAGGGTGGGGAAGCCCCAAACAGTCTTCAAAGGCTTGAAGGTCACCTCTGCCTGGAAGTCCCTTGAGCTATGTTGAGGGAAGATTATGCCAGTCTTTCCTGGGTCCCGCTCCTTATTCAGGGCTGCCCTTGCTGGTTCTGGCCTGGCAGTTCTATGGGTGAATGTGGGGGTTGGGAGTGGTCAGAGGTGGGGAGCTGATCACTTGCCCACAAACCCCAAGTGCTCATGGAGAGACCAGACCCCAGGCGTCCGGGCAGTTGGCAGATGGGGCCTCACACCCTGGGCTATCTTAATAACTGGGCTCCAGCTGGTGTTGACACAGCAAACACACTCCGACTCCCATTTGCTGAGGCACAGAGTGGGCAAACACAGGAGGCTGGAATAAAGGACTCAACAACCGTGACCGGCCTCTCAAACAAGGGCTCCAAGGCCTGTGCCAGGAGGCAGGAAGCGCGGAGCAACCTGAGCAGCATGGCCCACAGAGGTGCGACCTGGGGACCAGCTTCAATGAAGCAACCACAGTGGAGCGCTCAGGTCTTCCAGCCAGAGCGGGCCCCCATGCTGGGCAGAGCTGAAGGACAAGGTCAGTTCCCAGGCCCATCCCATGTGGTTCCCCCAGAGGGTCCCTTCCTGACAGTGTTACCAGTGCTGGGGCCTAAATTGATGAGAGAGCTGTGAGGCTATGCTGGTTCCTACTGCACAGGTCAGGAGCCTGAGGCCCGAGAATGAGATTTGCCAAGGCCTCCGTGTCCTCAAGCGCAGCATAGGGACTGGGGGCTGCAGCGCAGCAGTGGTTTGTTCTTGCTTGTTGGTTCTTGGCTACCTTCTTGATCTGGACCTAATCTTGTGCCATGCTGCGTCCTCTGAGGGAGACTCGCAGCCAGACTCTTTTTGAGGGCAGGGCAAGGTCAGGACTGCATGAGTCCTGGTACAAGGTGAAGGAAAACCTTGGGTGACACCTGGGCTCCACATGGCGCTTGGGGATGGTCCAGACTGGGTGTGGGCTTGGAGAAGACAGCTAAGGGGTCCATGAGGGCCTCCCAGGGTCGTCTCATCACCCCTGCATGCCCCACCCCAGGTTGGGTCCATGGCACCATGCCCTCCCTACCAGTACTCCTGTGGGCTCTCCTCTCATAGGTGCCCATTACCACAGCAGAACGTGGTGTGTTATGTCTCTTAAGCCACAGAAAATAGGGTAAGAGAGGCAACAGGCTGCTCCCAGGTATGCCTGCTCTGTAATGAGGCCATGCTTGCAGATACGCAGCTCCCACTCCAGAGCTCAGGTGGCGAGCCCTGCCTCCCGCTTTTGTCACCTCCCTGCCCCTCACCCTCCAGTGGGAACAGTGCTGCACAGGCTGCACGTGAGGGCTCCATTCCTGGCCCCAGCATTCGGTTCAGCAGACTCAGCCTGAGTCACTTCTGCTCACTCTCACTGCCTCGGCTCAGTGCCTTTGACTTTCCTTTCTCTACTGTTGGAAATTCCTGCCTTCTAAGGTTCAGGTCAAATGCTACTTCCTCCAGGCTGTCCTCTTAGATTTGTCTAAGACAGCTCTCATGTCAGCTGGTTTTCAAACAGGAACCCTGTAGCTTGTCAACTGTGTCCTTGAAGTCTGGGGTCCTGGAGAGCAGGTAACAGCTGGGCCATTGGCTTACCCAGCCTTAGATATACCCCACCCTCCCCCAGCCCAGACACACAAGGATTTCAGAACGAAGGGCCAGATGCTATGAAAACTCAATTAAAAATTTCATTTCTCTGATCCTGAATTAGACTAGTTTGTCCTTGTGGCACCTGAAGGCCCTTTTACTCCTCCTCCTAGTATATGCTTCCCCCTGCACCTCATAGCCAGCTAGGACCCCCAGGGAGGTGGGCAGAAGCAAGAAGGATCTTTCCTCAGTGTAGACCTTCTCTGCTCAGTGGGGTCTGGTGTGTTTCCCTGGGCCTTGGGTTCATCGTCTCCATTTGGCCAACTACCCCTCCCCACCAAGCCCTTGGTGTCTTCCTCTGATGGGCAGGGTGCAGGGGTATTAAAAAGGGGAGCTCAGAGCAATGGCCTCCAGCTTGCATCTGTAGGCTTCTGTAAACAAGTCACCCTCTCCAACTGTCTTGAGTACCCTGTGGATCTCCCGCCTTTAAGATCTTGCTTGTCCTCTACTCTCTGCCTGGCAGACCCTCACTTTTCCCTCCCCCACCCCTGGGTTCCTCTTGCTCCAGTCAGCACCAGCCTGCTTCTTCCCAATGTCTGGGAGCTCTGGGTCATCTGGACTCAGTGCCTTGAGAGTCACAGTAAGCAGATGGACTATGATCCTGTCTCAGCCAGGTAGTGGCCAGAGATGGCATTGTCTCCGAGCCTCTGTTTCATCTTCTGTAAAATGGGAATTCATCTCCAAAGTGAGTAGAAACTGGCCCCTAGTGTGAGCAGCAGAGGTTTGCTGAAAGACTAGCAAGAGAATGACAACAAATTGAATGGCACACCCAGGGATGGGCATTCACCCGGCATCAGGAGCAGGGCCATCAAGCAAGAGCAGCTCAGACACCTTCCGTGGGGTGTCTGGGCACCTCACCCAAGGTGACCCCACCAGTGGTGGGCAATGCCGGTCAGGGCAAGAAAGATGTGGAGCTTCCTGGCCTGACACCTGGCCACCTGACAGTCAGCCCTTTCCTTCTGACCTTCAGCCACTAAGGAGAACTCAGTGGAAGGGTAGGTAAGTATAAGGCTGGTCCACCAGGTCCTGTCGTCTCAGGAACATCATACTCCAGACCCTTAGATCCTCTTCTTTGGCCAGTGGATGCTGAGGAGTGATCACAGCTCTTTTGACCCCTTTGGAGACCCCCGTACCTTGGAGGAGGAGTCAGGAGATTGGCCTGTTCCACAAGGGCAATCCCAGGGACCAGGAAGTCCAGTCTCAAACCCACAGGTTGACCTTTCCTGAGAGGTGACAGGCCCAGATGCTCTCTTCTGACCACACTAGCTTGGGCAGGATCCTTTGGTCATGCCCTGGCCACATCTACCTGCACCGACTCTCTCTCCATTCCCAGGAAGGCCAGTTCCCTGCCTTACCCTGGAGGCCTTTGAGGGTCTCTGGGTTCTTGGCCACCAGATCCCTACATGCACACCCAATAGTTACTGAGAGCAGCATGTGTTTGCCCAAGGCCCACCCTAACTCCCAGGACCCCGCTCCAAGGAATACCCTCTGACCACCATTCCCGCATGCTGCCAGGTCTCTTCTGAGCACTCCCCCACCCAAGTCCCTCGTTTCCTTGCTGGCAGCTCCGTGGCTTCTGTCCTCTGTAGGTGGTGGTCCCCAAGGGTTCCATACAACAGACACTCAATGGATGCCCATTCGCTGGTTCAACACTCCCCTCACACATCCCTGGGGGCCTGTCAGCTCCTCTGGGTGGCAGTGGCACCTTGCCAAGAAGCAGCAGCGCTGTTTGGGTGAGGGGAGAATAATCAGCTGTAAACGCCGCAATCAAGGAGAAAAGGCTGCTTAGGCCCTTGGCGCCCACGCGTGTGTCTAATTGGCTTCACGTGTCTGCGGCTCTTTCAAGAGCGGAAAAGTGGAAGGGTCAAGATCTCTTAATGTTGGTAATGGAGGGGAGGCAGAAGCCACTGCCAGCTCCACATAAACACCTTTTAATTGCCCAGAGAAGTGTGGGTGGAGGCAGTTAGTGCTGCAGAATCCTCTGCCTATATAGTCACCGTTATGTGCCTTTTTGGGCTTCCCTGTCTGGAGTCAGACCCCAGAGGGTGCCCTCGAGTCAGAACATAGAGCCACAGCCTGGCATCTGTTCTACAAATGCTCACGAGGCTCCTACTCTGGACAGGCCTTGGCAGGAGATGACACCCATGGCCCTTGGCCTCCCAGGTCTATCTGCTTGACCAGCCCCCATCAACGAAGGCATCTTTGGACCCAGTTCTGAAGAGGTGTCCCATTGCCTTCATGTTGAACTTTGCTCCCCAAATCCTTGCTGCCCCCTCGAGGCAATCCCAAGCTCATGATGACCCCCTTGCAATGAAGGAAACTTCTGCCGGGGCTGCCCCATTCTGCCTGCACTTTTCTGAGGTTCCAGTTGTCTCCCTGCTTGTGGGACTTCCATTCACCACGGCTGCACTTTTCTTTCTCACCAGGCCCGAAGTTCTCCAAGGGGAGGGGGCTGTACCACCAGGGGTTATTTGCCATACTACTGGCATCTAGTGGGTAAAGGGCAAGGGTGCTGCTCAACATTCTACAGGGCACAGGGCAGCCCCCGCAACAAAGATCTGTTCACTTAAAATGTCAAAAGTGTTGAGGCTGAGAACCCCTGCATTAGATAACGCCTTAGAAAGAGAGAGCCAGGAGTAAGTGGGAGCTAGGCAGAACATTCTCCCTCCTGACGGGGTTAGGGTGGCCTGGCCCATAGTCCCTGGCCCCCTGGCTCTCTACCTGGCTCAGTGCTCCTCCTGCTCCTCTGAACGCCCAGCCCAGAGACCAGTTCCTGAACAGACCTGGCCACACTGCCAGCAACGCAACAGTTTAATTGGGTTAAGTGGCCATTAGCGGCAAAAGCAGGGTGGCTGTGTGTAGAAGCGATTTCAATCTTGCTCTTTAAGTGATGCTCAATCCCCAGAGAGCCACTGATGGTACGAACGCTGCCCACTGGAGCCCCCAGAATCAGGGCCACAGCTGCACCACCCCGTCCCATCCACCAGAGCATTGTGGGGTGGGGGCTCAGTATCTTGTCTCCACTGACCAGAGAAGAAACTTGGGTACAGGGATGTGTCTATCAGAGGAGACCAGAGTGCCATCTCTTCTTCCTTCAACCCTGTCCCTCTGTGGACAGCAAACGTCACGCGGCCACGGAGGTAGCACAGAAGGGGGAAGTGTCCGAGGGCAGTTTGTGGGGTCTGGAGCCTAACTGTGGACCTTCAGGTTACTTTTACCTTAAGACGTGGGGTCAATGGCTTAACCTCTCTGGGGTTCAAGTTTCCTCAAATGTAAAATGGGAATATGAAGAGTAACCTACTGGCTCGTAGTGAGGACTTAGAGAAATGTCAGTGCTCTGGCTTATCTTAGGCTAGAAAGAAGCCAGTAATTATGGGAAGGAATTATTTCTGCCATTTTAGGGAAAATGTCCTGAGCTCGAAGCTATACAGAATTATCCATGGAGTGCTGACAAATTTGGAAGCCCGGCCCAACTCCTGGAAGGTCTGAGGCCGTTGGTCCAGAAACCTTCCCAGAGAGCAGGCTTCTAGTCATTGTGCTGAAGTCCCTCAAGTTCCTGCTCTAGCCTGACTGTCCAGCCCCTGCGCTTCCCATTTCCACTGGGCCACAGTGCTTGTGGCCCTCTGGCGTCGCCCCACTGTGGTCACTTCTAACCTTATCCAAGCCTGCTCCAGCCTGGCTCTTGGCCGCATAAAGCACCCTGTGTAGCTGAGGAGAAACTCATTGCAACATCTGATTGTCCCTGATTAGATGAGACAATAAACTCCCACCCTATGCTGTTCAGTGCTCTCTTTGCAAGACCAAATTAAAATTCCAGACCAGAGCAAGGGGATTTAAATTGGATTACTGGATGGGGTCCAGGGAGGGTGGAACAATGGAGTGAAGGGTTGGGAGGGGGTCCCAGGCCCCCAACATCCCTCCCTCTGTATGCACTCAGGCTGCAAACAAATATGGAAAAGGAGACGAGGGCCACAACTTGATTAAAAAGCAAATTTTAAACATAATTAAGACCAAAGCTCATCTTGAACAATTAGGTCCAAGGAGGGAGAAGGATGGTTCCCCTTCCTCTGGGGAAATGGACAGAAGTATCTCATGAGGCTGGAGCCAAGGGGGCTACAGAAGGGGGAGTTCACTGGCCAGTAGAGTGCTGGGGGCCCATGGACACCTGAGGAACAATGTGAGGAGTCAGGGGACTAGCTTTGGTCAGAATGGCCTGGTTTCAAATCCTCACTCTGCCACATCCTGGCCTGATGCACAGCACCGCAAGTCTCAGCGAACCCTCTATGAAGTGGGCCTCCATCACAGGGTTGCTGTGAGAATGACACAGACTCAGCACATGGTGAGCACCCAATCGGTGAGCACTTTTCCATCATTCTTCCAGTGAAAATAAGTTGTATTTAGCACCACTGTGTTTTAGGTCAGGGGTCGGATTGCAGCAGCGGTGGAAGGGAGCCAACATCTGTCCTGCCTTATGGGGCAGGGTCTAGCATGCAGCGTGCAGGGGAGGGTTGGGATCAGAATCCCCAACCCTGAGCTCCCGTACCCCAAGCTGTCAGGGTGGACTGGTTTTCTAGAAGTGGAGAGAGAAGCTTGGAGAGAGACTCCAACCCTGTAGTGGAGAGGATGGAGGGGCCTGGAATGAAGGACTGAAGGGTGTCCTCTCCCAAATGTGCCAGGTGGTTTTGACATAAATTCAGGGCTGCAGACTATACTTTGCAAACTAGGTAGGGGGCAGCAAAGCATGGGAGCCCCTGGGGAATGAGGTGTCTAGAATGAAAGAACAAAAGAAGGAGGGGGGGGTCACTCAGCTGGGGCTCAGTTCTAGGAAAGGCCAAGAGGCGGGACATGACACACTGGCCAGGAGGCAAGCCTGTTTTCCCTGACCAGAGGCTCTGTCTCTTCCAGTGGCATTTCCCCGACTGCCTTCCCACCTGTGACTAGGGGACCCCTGAGGTCAGGCTAGGCGGGGCTTAGCTCTGGGTCATCTGGGTCACACTGAGCAGGAGACCCTCAAGATCTATCTCCTCTGAACTGTGGTCCCAGTACGCCATCCTCTCCCTGTTCCATGATGTCAGGCCTCACAAAGCAGTCAGGACACAGGGTGTCAGAGAGCAGGGCCCAGGTCCCGAGGGAAGTAAGTTACAGTTCTTTACTAGAGCCTGGATGGTAGGGGTTTGGGCAGCGTGACCGCCCTGCCAGACTTGGCCAGGCCTTTAGCCTGAGCCTGTGCGTGACCCATGTGGACTGCCTCATCTTTTGTTTCTTTTAAAAAAAAGTTGGCTTTATTGATGTATAATTCACACACTGTAAATTCATCCCCATAAAGTGTACAATTTAGTGTTTTTCAAAAAACATATTCAGTGTGTAAACATCACCACAATCTAATTTTAGAATATTTTCATCACCCCCAAAAGAACCCTCTACCCATTAGCAAACACTTACTGCCCCTCCCTTCCAGCCTTAGGCAACCATTAATGCACTTTCTGTCTCTATGAGTTTGCCTGTTCTGGACAATTCACAGAAATGGGATCACACAATGGGTGGTCTTTTGTGACTAGCTTCTTTCACTTAGTATAATGTTTTCAAGCTCATCCATGTTGTCATGTGTATCAGTACTGTATTCCATTTTATCAGACTCCTCTGTCTTTGACTCAGCCAGGACAGCTGCTGCTGAGCCTCTGATCCAGGGGCAGCGTGGACCTCCTCCTCCCTGCCTGCACAGCCAGCTCCTGAAGGCACTCTAGCTCTGGGAGCTGCTCCCGCATGGTCTCCCCGGGCGGGTAGAACACCAGGGGTCTGGTTTTTCAGACTTAGTCAGAGCAGCCCAGCAGGTCCTGTCACCTCACAGAACCACAGAGCTTTGGGGCTGACAGCAGCAGCCTCTCAGTACAGATGGGGAGTCTGAGGCCCAGAGGAAGGCAGAGAAATGTTCACAGTGATGGGAGAGCAGGCTCTTCAACCCCCAGTATCACATGACCACAGTTTTCTCAGGGACCCTCCACACTCCCTCTCCACCAGAGTCAGCTGCCCACAGTCCCAGCCGTTAACAGATTGCTATCCTGGCCAGGCACTTACCCAGGACACAGTCCGAGACAGAGCAGAGGCCTGCCTGGGCCCCACCTCTGTGCCCACACAGGGCTCCAGTGCCCCAGCGCAATCCTCATGCAGTCCACTCCAGATAAAACCACCCTGCTCCTGCCACACCTACCTTCAAGGCCTGCACCTTCCTGTCCAGCAGGCTCTCGATGTCCCCTGCCACCTTCTCTACCAACTTTCGAGGTTCATTCTCCTGCACCTCAAACAAATTCCGGTTGTCCTTGTAGATCTGGAAGGAAACAAGCCAGGAGTGAGGCCGGGGGGTCCCTCCACGGGCACCACGCACCCTCTCTACACAGTTCATCGCAGTAAGTCCTCACTCCCACCCTGACCCTGACTTTGGTCGCTGAGAGAGCACACGGAGGTCCAGGGCTTGGGTCCAGTGCGCTCATGGACTTGGAGGAAAGCCATGCTCACGTGCCCCACAGCTTGCATTCGCTGTGTTTGGTTAGACGGGGCTGTCACTGCTTCTTTGGGATCAGGGTTCCTCCTCCAGGTCCATAAGCAGCAGCCATCCGACCAGCTCAGTGTAGCTGCGAGCAGCAGAGGGGGAAGGGTGGCTGGATAGGAAGCAGAACGGCAGGGGGATAGGGACCAAAGAAGCACACACTGCACACCACAAACCAGCATGAAGACATTCTCACGCCCACGTGTATACAGACATGTTTACACCCACACACGCCATTTCTTCCACACAGGCTCAGGCAGCCATATCCCCTTTCTGCTGGCGCTGCCCCAGGGCGTTTGCAGAAGCTGTAGTGGAGCTCTGGGCACCCCTAGGGGCTCCCCTGTCATTCAGGGCATAGAATATGGAAAGAAAAGATGGGGGTTGGTGGGGGCAGATGTGGGACAGGACACATATACGCCTCCTTCTTCCTGGGAGGAGTGGACCATGCTCTTTGAGGTAAAAATCTGACTGTATCTGTGTATGTGAGTGTGCGTGTTAGCGGTCAACACACATCTATCAGTGTGCACAGGCCTGTGTGCTGGGGTGGGGTGGGCTTAGCGCTCTAGACAAAGTCTGGGGGCTTGCATGTGAGTTGTAGGAGCAGATTTCTGTAGGTGTCTTTGGGGGGTCAGTCTTGGGTGTGTGCACGTGCATATGTGTGTGTGTGCATGCATGTGTGTAAGTATTGTATACCCCTGTGTGTGTCTCTCAGTCTGACTGTCCATCCAAGTGACCCCAGGAGGCCCATGCGTCAAGCTGGCTTTTTCATCAGAGGCCACACCATGCCTCCACAACTGAGCTGCTACCACTAGGCTGTGCCATCAGGCTGTGCAGCAGCGGAAGGATGTGGAGAGACAGAGAAGAGGTGATGAGGAGGAGATAAGGAGGTGGGAGAGGCAGCTGATGAGAGACAGACAGGCAGAAGAGATAAGGTCGGTAAAGTGACAGCCAGACTGGGAAGATAAGGCCTCTGGCATCTGACAGGGGGAGGGGTTGGGGAGCCAAGCACCTCCAAAGCCCCTGCCCCAAGCAGCACCTGGGAGACCACGGGTTAAAGCACAGCACAGAGCTGGCAACCTCCTCCTCCTGCTGCCCCCACCCCCCTATCCCTCCGGCTTCTTTCTTTTCTTTTTGTCCTTCTCTTAGCACAAAATAATTTGTGGTGAAGTCGCTCTTTACCACAGAGCGGTGGCGATTAGAGGGTAAATGGAGAGGCCTGGATGCATGGCCAGGGAGGATGGAGGTCCGTGAGCATCAGACCAGGCTGTTGTTCCTTTGGCCCCTTGGCCTCTGCCTCTGGACAGACTACCCACCCCCGACCCCAAGCCAACCATAAAGACAGAGGTCAGACAGAGGTCAAAGAGGGGTCAGAACTTCGGGGAGTCACTGGGAAATGCAGGGAGCCTGGAGCCCAGTGCCCACTGTTGGGTTAATTGAGGCTCAAAAACAGGAGAGGACAGGTCAAGGCTGTATGAGTGGCAAAGCCAGGTCCCAAATCCTCCCAGACTCCTCTGTCCCAGGTTTTAGAACGCTAAAAACACACCCGTTCTCCACGGTTCCTGGGTGTGTTGAGGCCAGTCTCTGGCAGCTGCTTGGCCTGAGGCCTTGACGGAGGGCATCCCTGCCCACTTGTGCCGGCAGGGGGCGCAGCTGCTTGGCTTCTCAGGGCAGGGGAAGAAGTTTCCACAACTCATTCTCCTGTGAAGGTCATTCCCAGGTGCCCCAATCAGCTTTGTCCATAGCAGGGGCAGCTCTGAGATCTGAGAATGAACCACACACATTCCTGATAACTCTCTTCTGGAGTTCCTACCAGGTCCAGGGTGCCCCTTGCAAGCTGGCATGGTGACTGGGCTGGGGCTTGGAGCACGGAGGAATTGTGTCTCCAGTGGGGCAAGGTCACACCCCAAGGCTCTGAGAGGTGACACAAGGCTTGAGAGCAGGACCCTTTCAAGAGTTGCCCTGTCTCTGAACCTCAGTGTCTGATCCATTAAACGAGAGAACAATAGTATCCACTTCGTAGGGTGATCGAGGACTGAAAGATGATGTCATGAGGCACCTATACCACTGTCACTACTGCTATTGTTAAGGATCACCAGAATTCTGCAGAAGGAATCACAGTCCTCTTTCTGCCTCCGCTCTCTGCCAGGTTTGCACACTTAGGATCCAAAGCCATTGGCTCCTATTCTTGGGCAGGCAGCCTCCATCTCCCTGGGTCTGTCGACCTCCAGCCCTGCTGCTCCTCCTGGCTTCCCTGGGCAGCCATCCTGTCCTTGTCTCCAACACCTCCATGTAAGCCTGATAACAGGGGAATCTAGACACTGGGACGCCACTGACAGGGAACAGCCATGGCCAGCTCCCATCTATCTCTCCCCAAGTACCAAGCCTGTGTGCAGCAGACCTCAGCAACTGCTACTCCATGTTCGAAAGAGGAGGTGGGGCTAACTAGACTGAGTCTGGCCCCTGCACTTCTGCCTGCAGTGGTGCTACACCTGGGAGCCTGGAGCTGCATCTGCCATGCCTTCTGCCTGTGCTGCTTCTACCCAAGGACCCACCATGAGCTCTTCTATGGGCCCCTGGTGTCAGCACTCCAGGACTCTCCAGTCCATTGACCTGACATGTATCTGCAGTTTTCTGGGTCTCCAACCCATGCTGATTCCCACTGCCACACCTTTGCTCACAATTTCTCTGCTTCCCTCCTTCCCTGCCTATCTATGTTCCCCCGAGAGCGAGGCTGGGGAAGTGGGAGAGAAGGGGCTTCTGGGGAGGCGAGGGCAGAACAGCAGGGGCTGGTCAAGCTACCAGCCAAGACCATCCCTCAATCTCATATGAGCCCCTCAAAAGAGCAACTGCCCTTGTTCCTTCTCTCCCAGGTGCCCCACCTCTCTCAACACCCCCCTGAACCTGCTTCAATCGCCCGTCCTTGGGTGGGCCCCGAGTTGAGCTCTGTTTCCTAGAGAGATTCAAGTGACACCTCCAGCAGATGGTCCTACCCTGGGATACAGGACATCTCCCCATTGATGTGCTCCTGCTTTCCAGCTGCAGGCCCAGCAGGAAGCCGGGAGAGCCCAGGGCAGCTCCAGAGCACATCCCAGGCTAGCTCCATGGAGCCCTAGCCTCTAGCCCTGGTCCCCAGAGCCAGCTTGGAAGCATCAGAAAGGCCAGGATGCACAGGGTGCAGGCTTCAACCATGGCAAGACTGCATGCCCACCAAACTAAGCGGAAAAACCTAACAGCAACCACAGTGTCACAGCCCACAAGGTGCCCATGTCTGCATGGACAGCTGGATGAGGAGAGCTATGGGGACTGCAGGCCTACAGATCGTCACAGCTCCATGCCAACTGTGATGGGGGAGGAAGAGGCCCCTGCCTCCTTCCACAAAGGAGATGGTGACGGCAGTGGCAGAGGGCAGCTGACAAGGGCACAGGCTGGCTGGAGCTAGGTGGGCACATGGGGGAGGGCAGCAGACACAGTGGTGAAAGGACTGAGGATCAGGGATGACCGAGGCCCTGAGGGACAATTCAGGAGGACTCCCTGGCTCCTCCATCCATACCATATACCTATGGTGCTGCTCACTTGGGCACCCTCCTCCCCTGAATCCCCTCCAGTTATGTAGACCCGTCGCTCCATCTGACCCCTCATCTTCTGACCTCCCTTTGCCCATCTTCCAATGCTGGCTCTGAACTCACATCTAATTCTTTCTTAAGCAGCATGTCTGCACTTAGGATTTCCAGCTCTAGGGGCATGGGAGGCAGGGTTCCTCAGGGGCCCAGAGCCTCCATCCAGCCTTCTGCTTCCCTGAGAGTTCCACATAAAGGGGAGGTGAGTCTGGAGGACACTGGAGGAACAGTGACCTTGGACAGAGAGCTAGGACACTCACAGGGGCAGTCAGCCTGCCTTTTCCCCACAGCTCCTGACTGAGATAGGGGGGCTGAGCTCCCAGGTGCCTGGAACACAGAGACAACCACCACAGGAGACAAAAGACCCCAAGATCAGTGACCTGAACAGGGCCCAATCAGACTGGAGAGGCATTTTGTAAAGTCCCAAAAAGCCAGCAGCAGCGAGACCTGGACCTGGGCCAGCACTCAACCTGCCCCAGAGAGAAGGCAGGATGGGGGTGAGGAGAAGGAGAGAGAGGAGGGGAAAGGAGAGAAGGGGCAAAGGAGGAAGGAGCTCAGAGTTTGCTGGAACAGCCCTTTTCACCAAGCATAGGTTCTGGCCACCTGGGGCAGGTAATGTACACACTTAGTTTCATGGGTCTGGGACAGTCCCTGAAGAGGGACCATTCTGATCATGTCCACTTAGCAGATGGGACACTAAGAGTTAAGAGGTTAAGCTACTGACCAGAGCTCCAACTGGAACTTGGTCTGATTTAAAGTCCTCACTTTAGGTCATACTCTGAGTGATTTCTTGCATCTATGCCTTAACTTGAAGGCGAACCTTTGGCAAAGGGGGCACAACCAATAAGCAGGGGATTTGGTGAGACTAAGAGGGCCTGGGGTGACCCAGGGTGAAGGCTTGAGGTTCCAGAAAAGCAGGAGGGTCATTCTGGAGGGGAGGGGAATGGGCAGAACTAGCCTGATGACTCCACAACTGCCTAGCCCTGGGAGGAAAAGCAGGTGCGCACACGAGGCGAGGCGAGGCGAAGCTCGGCTCCTCTCTCCTCTCCTCTTCTCTCCTCTCCTTTCCTCCCTTCTCCTCTCCTCTCCGCAGTGAAGGTGAACGGGCCCTAATCTCTGGAAAATTAAATCAGAAAGAAAATGGAACGATAAAGATTTGACGCAGGCTGTGCTCTGTTGCTGGCTGACTCCTCAAAGGTCCAGGCCCAGATGGGGGTTCCAGCATCCCTGCTCCCCTCTCCCTGTCCAGGGTGCTGGGTAGGGCACAGGCAGGGTTGCGGTGGGGGTGGGGGGGGCAGTGTTCAGTGATTCCAGGGACTCCCCTCTAGCCACATCTTGGTGTTGGTTTCTGGTCTTGAAAGGAGCAGGTGATGGGGGTCTTAACTGCCTAGCCCTCATGCCAATAGGCCCTTAGAGGGAAAGCAGCAAGTGGATTGGAAATGGTGGGCAAGCACTGCAGAGGCCTCAGGGTCTGGGGTTCAAGATGGGGACCAGCTGCTAGAATGGGATACACTTGTGCCAGGGTTGAGGGAAGCCTTGGGTGGGAGAATAGGAGACTCATGTTGACTTAGAGATTTTAAGTTAGGCCAAGAGGACTGGCATGATCAGGGACTCCAGTCAGTCAGGGCAAAATTGGGTCCCAGGCTCCTGCCCTCATCCCTGACAAGGTGTTGGTACTGTGTCCTGCTTTCATGTGGAAAATCAAGGGTACCGACATAACTGCTAATCACCCTTGAAGATCATAGGCCCAGTGGGGCAGTCAAATACCTGGGGATCCCTCCCACTGAGAGTGCTCAGGACAGGTCCGGGACTCTGCACTTCCCGGGGCTTTCCCCTCACCCAGTCAGCTGCGAGGTTGGCCATGGGACTAAGGACAGCCCCCACAACAGGTGCACAAAAGCCTTAACCCAACTGCTATGGGGACATAGTAGGCCCTGGACTGTATGTGTGGCTGAGAGTTTGCTGGGGCAAACTCCCCATCTTGAACCCCAGACCCTGAGGCCTCTGCAGTGCTTGCCCACCATTTCCAATCCACTTGCTGCTTTCCCTCTAAGGGCCTATTGGCATGAGGGCTAGGCAGTTAAGACCCCCATCACCTGCTCCTTTCAAGACCAGAAACCAACACCAAGATGTGGCTAGAGGGGAAATCCCTGGAATCACTGAACACTGCCCCCCCCCACCCCCACCGCAAACTCTCAGCCACACATACAGTCCAGAGTTTTTTCTCTGGTTCACATAATGTCAGACCTAGAGTAGAGCTGGTGGCCTCTGGAACCCCCGGGGCACACAGTTGGTGCACAGGTGGGGGTAATGTGCCACTAGGTTACTTGTGCCATTAGTTGATGACATTCATCAGCTGCCACATTTGGTTCCCATGTGGTCATGCCACAATGCCACCATCCTGCGGGGGGTTGGCTCTGTGGTTAGCTGGCTATAGGGCCATGTCACAATCAGGGCTTGTACACTGTCATGCTGGTTGTCCTAGTGTTAATAACTACCCTTCATATTGAGCAGAGATTTCCTGGGATCGACCCTGGGATCGGGTAACAGATGCCTATGCAGGCCATGACAATGTGGTCCTACGAGGACTATGACGGATGACACCAAGACAGTTTGGGAACAGGGAGGAGGGCTCCTGGCCTGACTTCCAGGAGCAGATAAGGATGTGGCCCTCTTGGGTCAGTGACTCATTAATGACCTCATTTCTTCCCCACCCCACAGTCATGTCCTTACATTCCCACTGGGACATTCACATCATGCCACAGGCTCTTGTTGGGACCTTCGTGAGCCTGGGACAGCAGAGAGGGACCAGCACTTGTCCCTACCCTATCCATTCAATTGCTGATGCAGAAAGGAGGAGGGTCAGCTATTCAGAGACACCTGGGAGCAGGGCTGGCTTGCTCAGGGAGGGCTGGGGTGGGGTGTGTAAAGGAAAAGATGGGATGGTTTTACAGGGAGAGGACATCTGAGTAGATCCTGCCTGAGTGGGGGTGGGGGTCACCGGTGGAGGGCAGTGTGGCCTAGATCACAAGGTGAGAAGGCCCTGTGGCTTGGTGGGCCCTTTTCCAGCAAGAGGCAGCTGCTAGGAGCTCTCAGTAGCATAGTTCCCTCTCCCAAACTTACAGGGGCACAAAGCCCCCGCCGCCACCCCCAGCAACGCCTCCCTGTTTTTAAAGTTAAAGTTTAGTTGACTGTCATCCATTACTGCAATTAGTACATTATGTCTAATTATGCAATTAGTGTAAAAAGTGCACTTGCTGCTGAGAATGGGAAATTACGCTGCCTCGTTACGCTGTAAAATCCATGTCATAAAAAGGCTCAATCTCTTGTTTTTCAAAAGACACAAACCCCAACACAAAACAATAAACCAAATTCTCTCGGTTGAATTCGGGCGTCTGTGCCAACCTTCCCGCACTTGCCTTCAGAAAACCCCCTTCTCTCAAACCCCCACACACACCCCAGGGCAAGGCATGACACCGCCACCGGCCTACAAAGGAGCCCTGAACCGTGTGGCCCATTCCTGGGCGTGGCTGTCTTCACTGCTCTGAAACACACGTGAATTCATGTGAATTTCTAAACTGACATAAAAAGGTGGCAATCCTGCTTATCCAGCCATCACTCCTGACCTAACTAGGAAGGAGGCTTCTGGCACTGGGTCTGCATCTGTCAGGCCCTGGAGGGGCCATGGCCTCTACTCAGCTCCAAGTGTGTGAAGTCCCTTCTCCAAGTTCCTGAGGGCAGAAGTCCTAGGTTCCTGATGGTGTCTGTGAAAACAGGGGCATATTCCAGCTAGAAATTTCCTCACGCTCAGGACTCCCAAACTCTAGGGGCAGTGCCTGGGTAGATAGTGAGCTCCCCATTATAGGAAGTATGCAAGTCCAGTTGTCAGAGATGCTAGAAGGGATTCACCCAAAGTCACCCTGCGCAGTAGCTGGTCTCTAGGCTGCCGTCATTAGATAACAGCATTCTCAGGGCTCTGTGACAACGTGACTGTAATCTGGGACTCTGTCTTCTGCAGGTTCTGGCTTCCTTGGTGGTCAAGGGGATCCTGTTGGGATAGTTGGGAGATGAGAAAGGAATCGACAGGAGTCTACCACAGATGTGACAAGGTCAAGTGGCCAAGCCCATAGGGCTGGGAGGGATCGACTCCAGTGCTCCAGTACTGCCCAGGTTAGTACTGTGCACACTTCTGCAGTCCTCAACAGCAAATGCTTTCGGGCCATATCTTCATCACCCAGGACTCATCTCCAAGGTCAGAAGTTAAAGCTCCAGGATGGGTCCCTTAGTGCCTGACTAAGAAGTCCTCTCCCTGCATTCCTTCCTCCAAGTTCCCACCACTCCTTGAGCCCAAGATGCTCAACCGGGCTGGTGGGAAGTGGTGCGCACTGCCATGGAGAGTCCTTCCCAGCCAAGAATTTGCTCTGACTTGACCTCATGGACATGGTGCCTGTACCTCCTGCAGCTTCCACTGTCAAGCTCAGGGAAGGTGCTCACAGAGCAGATACCTGGACACGCCCCTCAGGGCCTGTGGGCTCCTGGGCTTCTGTGACACACCTATCTGCACTGCACCCACTGGTTCTGGGTGTGCTGAGGTGTCTGGGTGCTGTCCACGTCCCAGTGGGAAGCACTTATTGAGAAGGTAGCTGGACTGTGGGGAGGGAGGGGGGCCAGAATGGTACTTGAGAAGATCTGTTGCTTAACTCAAGGCCTGGGTCCCTGGATAGTTCCAGCTTTAGGCCTCTGTCTACTCAAGTGATCTTGGAGAACAGAGGAGCTGTGTCTCTGTGGCCACTAGCCATGTCCGCTCCATTTGGCCAAGCTGGCATCAGGAATGGGGGATTTGAGCCCAAGGTAAATCGAACTGCAGGCAAGATCTGAGGCCCCCTGCTTGCTCCCCCTCCCTGAGCTGGGAGCCTCCGGCTGTTGAGGCAGCTGGGAGGGAAGCTGTGCCCAGCATACCAGCTGGCACGGGGGAGTGTGAGCAAACATACCCGCACTTTCCCAACTCACAGAAGTCGCCGGGTGGCGGCCGGCTGGTGTGGGTGCCCATGTTTATGGGAAACAGATTGTTTGTGCCGGCGTCTGGGCGCCCCTGCCACCCACCCTGGCTGTCTCTTCCAAGGCCTCCCTACCCAGTGGGCCCCGCCTTTCTTCCCTCAGGACTTCTCCAGCTCTCAACGGCAGAAGGACAATGAGAATGATGCCCAGATCCTCCCAGTGTCTGGACAGGACTCAGCACATAACCCATTAAGCTATAGTCCTAACAATTCTGAGGAGCAGGGACAGTTATTGTGCCCATTTCACAGCTAAGAAACCAAGGCACTGGCGGGCAGAGAAACTGGCCATAGATTGTCAGCAGGGAGCGGAGGAGCCCGTCCTGGGCTTCTCAGACCCTGTCATCAGTTCTCACTGCCCCAGGCTCCTCACACAAGTCCAGTTTGCCTTTCAACTACCCTGAGTGGCCTTGGATCGGACTCTGCCCTCACAGCAGGGCACGCGGCCATCTCTCCCCATAGCAGTCTGAGGAGAGAGATACAAAGCCTGCCCTGAGGGCTCTGCAACACCTGCGCCCTCTGCGTCTGTCTTGGGTGCTGGAAAACCAGGTTTGGAATAAGGCTCTGTCTCTCCACCTCCCAGAAGCCAGAGTGCTGGTAGGTGGCGGAGGCAGAGTGCGGGCTCCAGGAACCAAGTGGGCAGAGGCTCCAGTGGCCTCTCAGGGACCAGGGAGGACTCCTGATCACTTCACAGCTCTTGTAGTTACAGCAGTCTCATCCAGGATGACTGTCCCGCAGACCAGAGCTGGCAGATAGTTCCTGAAAATGCCCTCACCTGAGTCACGGTTCTGAAGACCAGGGCGCAAAGAACAAAATTTGCCTTATCTGCCCCCCATTCCTGCACTCAGAGCCCAGGGCAGGCAACCCGTTTTAGGGGCTGGGCAGATTTCTTAGGGATTCCATGGGGCCAGAAGCCAACCTTGCTGCAAGAGTCCCGCAGTCAGGTTTCCTGGGGTGTGTGCGGGGGGCGGGGTGGGGGTGGCAAGGAGGGTGGTGATGTTCACCTAATTTTTCTTTATTCATCTTCCTCCCTGATCTGTAACAAGGGCACTAGGAGGGCTCAATGCTGGCTGGCTCCTTAGCTTACAGATGAGGAAACTGAGGTGCCAGGAGGGTCAGAATCTCTCTAAAGGGGAGCCTTCCCACCCCCAAGTCCCTGCACATGCAGCCAAGACAGCTAAGAAGTCACAAGTCTGAGTTCCTGCCCTGCTCTTTACTGGCTCAACACAAGCCTTCACCTCACCATCCACACAGTCCTGAGCTACCTCAGTGAGGCTTCTAGGGTGTTCCTCAAAGATGGAAGGTCAATGCAAAGTGCTGCTGGCTTCTCCTGGGGCTTCTTTCCAGGACTGGATCTAAGGCCTGAGTGATTTCCCTGCCCCACGCTGTTCCATAGGGTCCAACCTTCCAAGCCTCGATGGCTAGAAGTCTGCCCTTTGCTAAGACTTGCTGCTGAAGATGTGGCCAAATAATGACAACACTAATCACAATGAGAGGCTCTTGGCTGGCTGCTCCAGTGAAAACATGAGATTTCAGCATGTCAGGTTTGGTATGGGGGATGGACAGAAATGCGGTAAACACAGGAGGTGTCTGCGTCCTCCCATGTTGAATTCAAAGGTCCCTTTTGTACAAGGTCATCCAGGGCCCTGCCCATACCTGTGTACACACATTGCCTTTCCAGGTGCACACACCTGATCTTGCATACAAACCAGCTCACACACAATGATGTTACCTCTTTCATACCCAGTGCTCAGCAAGTCGTCCACAGATCTTACCCATGCTTCACACCTAGGTTCACAGAGAAAGCACCATGGCCCAGACAGGCTAGATCTCTATCACTGGATATCCAGCAGCCCCAGGGTGATGCTCTGGGTGGGTCTCCATCTGCACCTCAAAAGGTGGTCAGCCTTCTGAGATGTTTTCATCAGCGGTACTTTTCTAGTCGTAGGTGGCTGGGCTACCTGAGGGTCGTGAAGCTAAATTCTTCTGTTGGACATGGTGCTGAAAGACTCCTAATAGCATGGGCCCTAGGCTTGGGGGTTGGGGGACAATGACACTGCCTGACCAAAAGGGCTCTCTAGGTCAGGGTCCCCAGGAGAGTTGGCCCCTCTGGTTCTCAGAGTTCACACCAGTGGACCATCCCCCATTGACAAAATCCCCTCTGAGTCCTTGATGCAGGCTGATCACAGGGCCCAAGTGTTAAACACACCGAGGCCCCCAGACCACCTCGTCCACGTCTCTGTCAGCACCGCCTATCTTAGTCTTTTCCCTAGTTTCTCTTTTATTTTTCTTCTACTTCCAATTTATAGGCGCTTCTTGAATTTTATGTATCATTCTAAGTGCCCTTAAATCTTCTTTAGAATAAGTCGGAAACCTACATAAACAAACAGGATTCAGACCCAGAGACTTTGCATATAGTGAGGATACACTGAGGACAGGCAGACACTAGGGGTGCGCGTGCACTGAGGACACACGCGTGTTGTGGGTGAAGGCCCTGGGCAACCTGCGTTCTCCGCTCTCTCATCACTCCCAGGCTCTCTCAGGCCCTTCTCGGGAAGTTCCCACCCCGGACCTGAATGATTCAGGGTGTGCACCAACGAGGGTTTCCTAGAGCTTGGAGGTCAGTGAACTCCACACCTACTCCAAGTGGGGGCCCCTGAGCAGGCTGTGGCCCCTCTCTGCACCTGTTTCCCCTTATTAGACTGTGTGGAAAGGACTGTCCTTGGTACCTGCTGCTCCAGGTCCTCTCTCCATGAATGTAAGAATCCCAGTGTCCCTGAGGCCAACATTTACCTTCACTGCACCTGTGAACGGTGTTTGCCAGGCAAACCAACTGTGCAAACAGGACCAGTGGCCCGGCCACATCGGCGCACATCGGCAGGGCCCTTAACTGGACAGTCATGGACTTCAGTATGCTGTGCTCAGGGGAGGCAGCCACTACGCCTGGGCTCCCACGCCAGGTGGGCCACCTGCTCATGGCTCAACAACGGAGGCTGCTTTATCGGGTGATAATTACCACAGGAATAGCTGCGAATACCAGTAGGGCCCAAGCCAGCCTCCATGCTGGAAATCCATTGCATCAAATCTTCACAAGTGCCAGCTGTTGTCCCCACGACACTCACAAGGTGTCTGAGGCAAGGAGAGTACTTGGTGTACCGGGATTTGATGGCCACACAGCATAACACACATGAACACAGATCCCGCTATAGGTCCTCTCCTCTGGGAAGCCACTCTGACTACCCCCTCAGCCAGGCCCCTGGGACTATGAAAGTCAGCAGAGGTCAGTTGAGTCAGGGGTTTGCAAACCTCATCCTCTTTTGAAAATCCCTGGAAAGTTCATCTCTCAAAGTCACCTGAGTGGGTCCTTCTAGGAGGCACAGCCCCTTTAGGGGTCCCTAATTCATCTGCTGGGATCATCCCCTCAGATCTACCCATGGAGTCAATCAAATCCTTGGCTTTGCTCAGTAGCACGCACTGCACCCAAAGAACCCACAGGTCTGAGGGCTCATCTACCCCATGCATCTGCCCAGTGGGACTGTGGTGAGAACAAGCACAGATGTGAGCAGGACCTGCCCCTCGGAGGTGCTTTTACCTATAGAAGCTCATCCTGCCCTTGCAAGGCTGGAAGCCCAGGGCCTCGGGTTACAGGTTACAGATGGGTAAATAAGGTCCAAAGGGGAGCAGCAAAGCAGGGTTAGGCAGACCCAGGCTCCAGCCGCTGGCACCTCCTTCTGTGTTGAGAAGTCAGGGAAGACTTCCAGAAGAGGTACGTAAATGGAAAGCCCCCCTGCAACCTCACAGGCAAGGGAACACAAATCAACGTGGAGGCGAACCCAGCAGCCAGGAAGTCCTGAGAAGAAAGCTGTGGGGGAAGGGGTCGGTGGGGTATGGTCCACTGGTGTGAACTCTGAGAACCAGAGGGGTCATCTGGCAGGTTGGGGCAGCAGGCCTGGTCCCTGCCACAAAGAATGACCCACTTTCCTTAGTGGTGACAATGATCTGGGTTCCTGTGTCCTCTGCTCAGCGACCTCCAGCTGCAGGGAGAGATGCCTGAGTTTCTAGCTTCGTCAAGGGCTCCCTGAGCAAGGTAGGTGGTGAGGGCAAGGATGCCAGGAGGGCAGAAGTGGAACGAATCGGCCCAATTATGTAAGGTGGCCCGACTTCCTCCTTTGCAAGGAGAGGAGAACGGGAAGCTCAGTCTCCCTTACTCTGGCCCCACCCATGCCCCTGGGCAAGCTGGGAGGACATCAGAGGTCCTGCTCACAGGGTTGGTGGGCCAGGTTAATCAGGGGTGTTGGGGAAGGATCTGGGAGAAGTCTACCAGTTGGTCCCTTTCCTGGGGCCTGCAGGTAGGATCAAGGCAAGAGCCCTGGGTCAGCCCCATCTAATAATTTCTCCAGGGTCTTTGAGCATACCCCAGCCCTTCCCATTTCCTGACCTATATACTGAGAGAGGCAGCCTCCCTGCCTGCTTGTCTAGAACTCCACACCCAGGCTCTCCCCTGCCCTGGGGGACTCTGAGTTCTTCTAGAATTCAGTTATGGTCCCTGTCCTGCCACACTCCTGCCTCAGGACCTGGACCCTTCTGAGTTGTTGTTGCCTCCCCCAGCCTAGGGTGCCTGACTGGAGATGCCCCAGGCCAAAGTCCCAAGGTGGTGGCTAGAACCTTGCCTCTCAATACCTTCCTGGCACAGGCAGCCCCTGCATAGGCCTCTCTGCTATCTGGCCCTGGAGGGCTGGCCTTAGCTTGCAAAACTGAGAAACCCCCGCTTCATGAGACCATGCTTTGTGGGGCACCCTGGTGCTGAGACACCCCATCTATCAGGCTCTCTGAGTTTATGGTTCTAGCAGGTTAGGGTTGCTAAACTGCAAATGTATCTCCCACCATAAATCCAGGTGGTGCAGGAGGCAGTGTGTGTCTGTGCACGTTTGTCAGAAGGCATCATACGTGCAGAGGATGGGCGTGCACAAATGTGCATGGGCAGGCACACGGGAAGGATGAGGGTGTCCCTGTGAGCATGCAGTGTCCTGGTGAGGGCGTGTTCCTGGGTGCGTGTGTACATGTGTTCAGGTTTACATGTGTGTGCCGAAGAAAGGGTCACTGTGAGTGAAGTGGGTGCATCCTTCCCTGAGTGCAGTCCCAAGTCCCCTGTGTCCCTCTGCTCCAGACAGCACCTAGGAGGTCTCAGGGAATACCTATTTGCATGCAACAGACTTGGGCTGCCCTCAAGCAAAACCAGTCCCCTGCCCATCATCTCAGAGGGGCTGGTCACACATCCAGACTCAGACCAGTCATGCTGCGCTGGTGCCGCCTTCCAACCTCTGACTCCACAGACACGGAGACCCCTCTCGATAGATATGTCAGGCTACAACAGAGAGAGCCCCAGGGCACACATTCCCTCCTGTGCAGTGGGGAAGTGACAATGCAACTGTCAGAAGGGTGCCCACCCCCACCCTATAGACAAAAGGATCTAGAAACATCACAAAAAATGATTGATCTCTTTGCTGATAGTGGGTGGAGAAAAAACGTTCTTTCTTTGAACATTAAAAATAAAGACCAATTTCCTAAAAGCAAGGTCCTCCTCAGTGCAAGACTTAGAAAGGCTTTGTCACTAACACCTAATTGTAGATTTGCTGGAGAAGCTGAATTGCTAAACCCTTGACTGCCTCATGGAGGGCTCGGCCTCTGGGCAAGATGATGCTCCTGTGACCCACACCTGGACCTCGGCAGCCTGAGAGTCCGGTTGATGCTATGAGGCAGGTGGGAAGAGGGCAGCAGGAACCAGGCCCATATGCTGCTCAGGGCTGGCTAATGGGCTGACAAATTAGCAGGTCTCACCTCTAAGAGGTGATGAATGAGCAGCCGCCCTGGAGAGCTGGGGGATGGGCCATTCCCCAGCAGTAGTTCTCAGGCCCGACTTGGCATCTATGGGGTGCCCAGCCCTGAAACTCTACAGGAGTGGGGGTGGGGCTGGGGGTGACTGTGGGTATGGGCGGCCTGCCCTTGGAGAACATCTAAAACCCAGTCAAGGAGGACTGAATTCCCTGGACTGTTGTCATGCTGTTTGAAGGGCCCCCTGAGGAGGTGTTTATGTGTTACTCTCCTCACACTCCATCTCATCACACACACAACTCCTGGAAGCCTCGAAGACAGAACATGCCATGGGGAGGCCTAAGGTATGGGAACCTGTGCCGAGGACTGGTCAGGGGGGTCCTGATGGGAGAGGACTGATGGGGGCCCATCCACGGAGCTAGGCTGTTTTTCCTCATAGTAGCTCCATCACCTCCTAAGCTCCCAAGGACCATGGCAGAGGTGAGTAGGTATGTGAGGTTCCGGGTACCTGACTAAAAGCTGAGAGGACCCCAGAATTAGTGAGCCTCCTTCACAGAAGATAGGCAAAGTGGGCCCCCAGGCCTCAGCCCACCCTCTTTCAGGGAGTTGGGGCCATAAGCATCTTTTCTGAGTTGAGGGTACAATGTCTTGATTTGCTTCCCATCCATCATTCTCTTTTCTCTCTCCTCTCTTGCACAGTCTCAGGACATCTAAAACGGGGCAGAATTTGCACATTCTTTTGACAGAGGATGAGCCTGGCTCTGTTTGAGAGCTGTCTGGTCAGGAGAGGCAGCCCCTGACCCAGGTTCCTTTGTAGGCTTCCAGTCCAAACAGCCCAAACAGCTGTACTGACACCCCCACCCACCCACCCCGACCCCATGGAACAGAACCCACCCGCTCTCTCTCAGGGGCTGCTAATTCCTTGCCAGAACTGCTCGGACGTGAAATTGGAGTGAGACAATGTGTGTTTAAGGAAATGAATCTCGAATCTTAAGAGGCTTGGGGAGCCCGCCCTATACCCCACCCGCCCACCCAGAGGCAGGGAAGGAGTACTTGGCATCAGGGAAGAGAAAGGCGGAGGTGACATTCAGTGCCAAATTAGCAGCCGCCACAGCCAAATATTGTACTTGCCTCCAATCTTCTTTTATTTTTCGAAAGAAAAGGCTTTTACAAAGTGAAAGAGGCTGTTGGAACACTAAGGCTGATGATCGTTTTAAAAGGCATGCCAGCCACGCGCATGCCCATCTCAGAGCTTCCCACACTCTCAGTTGCTGTCTCCTCCCTGCCCAGAGCCACACCCGCAAGGCCTCTGCCCCCATGGTTAGGACCTGCCATGCCAGTCATACAGGCTGACACTGGGGGTCTTCTTAGTCAAAGTGATCTAGAGACTTAGACCCTATGTTAGCCCTGGACATGGGACCTGACTTTGAGCCAACTCCCGACCTGTATGGGGTCCCTGGAAGTAAGGGATCATCTGTGGGGTACCCAGAACCATTTGACCAACAGAGGCCTTAACAAAAGTGAAAGCCTTTGAATGACCTCTGCAAGGGCTTATCAACAGTGCGGATTTAGCTCACATCTTCCATTTCTTCAGACCTGGGCTACCCAAGGCCTTGGTTTCCTTGTCAAGTGAGCAGATGAGGAACCTACTGGTACTAGGGTTTGGAGGTCTCTGAGCCCTGAACCCTCAGGAGCAAGGTGACTGAAACTTTGCCCCATAGGTATGCAGCCTTTGGGCTCTCCCTGTGCCTGAGAGTCACCCTCAGATCCCATTCCTAATAGTCCCGGGAGATGCGGGTGCAGCAACACTCCAATTTCCAGGTGGGACACTGAGTTCAGCGAGCTCTTGAAACTCGCTCAAGGTCTCAGCCAGTAGGAGGCACGAGACTAGATCCCAACATGGATGCTGTGGGGTGCCATCCACACTGCCCCTTAGGACAAGGCCCTCATTCCCCCAGCTGCCAAGATGCTGCCTGTGACATGTTCTCAGCTGAGTTCCTGCCCAGGTGACGCCCGGGGAGAAGGGAACTACCCCACCCAGCGCTGGAGTTGACACAAAGGTTGGGTAGAGGAATTCGAAAGCCTGAACTCAACTGGGGACAACTCAGAGGCGTGAGGCCGGTTCTGAGTTCAGGTGCTCTGTGGAATTGGCTGAGCCTTCTGTTACAACTGCATCACAATCAAATTTCTCCTGCTGCTCAGCCTGCTTCCTTCACCCCTCCCAAGTGTGGTCCCTGAGAGTACTCTCCCGAGAAGCACCGGCGTACAAACTTCCATCTTAAAGTCCAATGCCAATGAACAACCCTGCCACAGCTCATGCCAGGGTGGTCCCAAGAAGCTGACTCAGGAGTGGGCTTCTCCTGTGGCACTAGGGGCTTCATGACAGCGGCAGGTAGAGCACAGGCAGTCCCCGCTGTGAAATAAACTGGGAGAGCTTGGATGGGTGCAATATTTCAGGTGTGTGAAGTTCCAGGCAAGTGTTGTTATAAGACTGTGGAATGGGATGGCTGTTGCTAAGGGCCATCAAAGCTCTGGAGAGAGACAATGAAAGGTTGACTGTGATTAATCATGAATTTAAGGTGACTGAAAGTCAGAAGCCCCTTGGCAGGATATAAAAGGATTCATCTACTGCAGCCAGAGGCAGACTAAGCTGAGGGCTGGACACAGGACTTAAATTGAAAATGGCTCATCTTAGATACAGGTGGGTTATAGTCTCAATTCCAGCAAATTGTCTGTCTAAGGTCAGGACCCTGACTGTGTCTCTGAGTTGTACATTGGGGACATCTCGGTCACCTCAAAATTCTAGAATCCCTCCTAAACCCCCTGAGCCTCCAAAAGCAACCCCTCCTTCCTTGTTAAAGGTTAGGACACCTCCCCCCCCTTGCTTAGAAGATGACAGAGACCTCCAGATTATGAAACAACATGCTCCCCTCAGGATCTGCACCTCACCTTCACAGCCACTTGACCCCAAACTAGGGTCAGGTCACAATATAACCAACCCTAGGAAGTGCTGGGCCTGCTAAGGAAGAAAAAGGACTAGGTCCTGAAGGAGATGTGTGATCCAGTCAACAGTAAGAAATGAGGTTGCTGGATCAAGGAAAGTAGAAGATAAAGTTGGATATAGGAGAGGTTATTGATATGGGAGCACTTTTTCATGATATAGGATTTAATACCCTAGGCAAGAAGCCCAGAAGATTAGGGAAGCCAGAGAAAGAAATGACCCACACTAAGAGAAGCAGAAAGCCCTAAAATCCTATAGCAAACAGTTGAGAAAGGAATCAAAGGATCAGACCAGCAGACATCCAAGAGTGTTTCTATGATAAAAAGCCAGAAAACTCATCGCACCCATGTCCCATGGGAAGGCCCAAGCACCATGCTCTAGCTCGTAAACCAGGTGGCAGGAGGATCTCAGCTCTGGGCTCAGCAGCAGGCTCAGGCTGAAGGCAAAGTAGCTCTGCAGCTCAGGACAGCTGGTGTACCAGGCCGGGTGTTAGAGGCATCTATTTTGGGACAAGATGCTGTGTGGAGTTGAGGGCAGTTTCTAACAGGAGAAACACAGTATAGGGTACAAACCATTTTCAACAGAAAACTATGCACCATTCAAAAAGCAGATCCTGGTGGCTACTGGGCCTTGGCACATGGCACATGATTAAATGACCATGGCATATTAAATGATCTAGCTTCTGTCAGACCTACAAGGTCATGTGGTCTTATGGTGCCAAGAGCAATCAGTTGTAAGAAAGAAGTGGCGGATCCTTGATCGAGTCTGAGCATGGTTAGAGGATAAGAAGCTGCATGAATAGGTGGCCCAGACCCCCTTCATTCACTCCCAACTATGACTGCACAGGTTGAGTGGGGGATCCCTCATCCCTTATGACCAGCTGATAGAGAAGGAGAAAGATCAAGTTTATTTTCAGATGGGTCAGCATAGTATGCTGATGTGAGCAGAAATTAGACAGCAGTAACATTACAGTCCCATTTAGGGATGGCCCTGAAAGAGTATATCAAGGAGAAATCCTTCCAAAGAGCAAAGCTTTGGGCTGCACACCTGGTTACCCACATTGTATGGAAAGGGAAAGGGTCTGAGATAAGAAAATATACAGAATTATGAGAAGCGACAAATAGCTTGGCTAGTTGTCAGGATGAAGAAAATATGGAAGACTAGGGGCAAAGAATCCTGCTAAAAAGACATGTGGGTGGATCTATAGGCATGGGCACAAAATGTGAAGATTTGTACATGTTAATGCCTATCAGATAATACCACCAGGAAAGAGGCACCAAGTAATAAGACAAAATGACTTGGACAGTTACCATCAGGAAGTTTCTGTTGTCAGACACTCCAGGGCTGGCATAAAGGAAGCATGAACAGAGTAACCATGATAGCAGGGACTATGCCTGGGCCCCAGACCAAGGTGGATCTAGTGACTGTTACTGCTGAACACCCAACCTGCCAGCAATAGAGATCAATCCCAAGGCCCTCGCGTGGCGCTGTTTCTCAAGATCAACCATGCCCGTTGGTGGAGAGTTGATTAGACTTCTTCCACCTGAGAAGGGGCAATGATTCATCTCTGCTGGAACCGGCAAAGCACTGCTACCATGTGAGGCCAGTTTTACTCTCTTGTACGCAAGGCACTGGCTGTCCACAAGTTTACCAAATGTAGTCGCTGACATGGGATCCCCATTTTACTGCAAAAGAAGTGCATCAGTGATCACATGACCATAGGATCACTTCAATACTCTCAAGTCTTCGTGACTTTTTTCCCTTCGTAGTGTCTTTATTGTGAGATAGTTTACCTATCATGAAATCCATCTTTTTTAAGTGACAAATTAAATGGTTGCTAATCTACTTGCAAAGCTGTGCAACCATCAACACTTTAATTTTAGAGTATTTTTATCACCTCCAAAAGAAGCTCTGCAAGTCCCTGGCAAACACTAATCTACTTTCCGTTTCTAGGAATTTGTCTATTCTGGACATCTCATATAAATTCAGTCATGAAACATGTGCTCTTTTGTGACTGGCTTCTTTTACTTAGCATTGTGTTTTCAGGGTTCAGCATATATTGTGCCCCATTTTTTTATTGCTAAATAATATTCTATTATATGGATATTCCATATGTTGTTTATTCATTCATCAGTTGATGGACATGTATGTTGTTTCCACTTTAAAAAATGTTACAGGTAATATTGCTATGGGCACACCCTGGTGGAGTAGCAATTAGGTCAATTACCTCTGATGGATCAAGCCACATACCCCCAGGTTCCAGTCCTGGGTCCAGTGGGGAAACAACCAGTGTGAACAGCAAAATAAAAATAAAATAAAGATGCTTCCCCCTCCCCTCTCTTCTTGCCTGCCTACCTACTCATTTTCATTCCAGACTGCAACGTTCCTTAAAAAAAATGCTATAAACATTAATGCACAGGTTTCTATGTGGACATATATATTCAGTTCTCTTGGATGGAATACCCTTTTGAAAAACAGGAGATGCTATCTAGCATGACTGGGGCATCATCCTCTAGGACAGAGTAAATACCCTAAATCTGTGACCATTACAAGTTCTGAGTTTCTAATACTCTAATCGAATACACAGGTCCAGTGACCAAGAATTAAAAGCAGAAGTGATCTCATTTCCTATCACTCTCAGTCTCCATCTTTCTGGGGAGATTATGGTTCCCCATTTCCTCAACTTCAGACTCAGTGAATCTATAAGTCCTGGATCCCAGAGAGGGAATATTTTCTCAAGGGACACAGTGTGAGTACCACTGGACTTTAATCTAAGCTGCTGACCGATCACTTCAGGGTCCTCAGGTCAAGAACGCAGCAGTCACAGAAAGGTAATTATTTCTCATTATCAGGAGATGCTGGGACAGGGAAAATAAGTTTGACACCCAAGTGAACCTTTGGGCCATCTCTTGCTACTCTCCCATCTAGTTTTAAAGAGGGAGGAACAGTGCATCAGCCATGACTGGAGAAGGCTGTATTGGGCAGGGGTTCAGCCTCATCAGGGCCTGGGTCAAGGCGAGGGAAATCTAGAGCAGCAGACAAAGGAGAGGACGTGAACTTCTATTAGGGCCTCTATGTTGGAGGCTGTAGCTCATCCCCCTAGCCTCTCTCACAAGTTTTCAGAGGGGCCAACCAGAATTTGAGAACAACTGAGTTTCCACATGGGGACAACTTCCTATAGGAAGCAAGTAAGTGGGTCCAAATGACTCAAGAGATGGGTTATAGTGAATGTGGCTGAAGGTCTCCCTTCAGGATCGGCTCTCATTCCCCAATTTCCAGATGCCAATGGCCTACAGCTGAGCCTATCTTTGAGCTTCTTCCCTGACTGAAGGCAGCCACTTCACCTACCATGGTCAGGCTCTCTCCCAGTAGCAGCTGGATCCAGTGATAGGGTGGTGCAGGGTACAAAGGCTGAGGATCCCTGGCCTCAATTTAGGACTTCTCTGAAGAGTCACACCCACTCCAGAACAAACCACGGGGTCAACTGAGCCCTCCGATTAGTTGCATGTGCTCAGCTTCTCTCCATGTCCAGTCCTGTGTCACACATCCCTTCTACAAGTGATGCTTCTCAGATCACAGCCTCTCTGCAAATAAACCTTCTGTGTGCAAATCTCAGTCTCAGAGTCTGTTTCCCAGGAACATGACCTAAGACAGAGGGCCCAGGCTGTCTGTCCCCACTAGTGTCAAACCCTGGGCCAGCCTGTACAGGCTCATGAAAGTCCTGCTGTAGGGACTGCTGGACTTCCAGCCCCCAGGCCAATCTTCATACCCTCAACCCCTAAATGCAGGTCCCATAGAAATCTGAGACAGAATTCTGAGACACTTTTTCAGATGAAGACGCCAGAGCTTCAGAGAGCAGCTAGCTCATCTAAGGTCGCGGAGGTGGGAAGGGCTGATCAGGGCTTGAACCTGTCTGTCAGAATCTCCTTCACCATCATCCCCATGACCTCCATAATTCCTGACAGAGCAAGAAGAGAGGGGCAAATGACAGGTCTGGAGTGGTGGATATGGATTGCATGGAGGAGGTCTTGAGGGACTCGGGCAGGTAGAGCACAAGGAAAGGTGCTACAGGAAGAGGGAACAATGAGGGCTCAAAGGCTGGAGCCTGACCTAGTGGGGGTGATGAGCCCTGGTTTGGGGTGATGAGTCAGGGAAGGGAGATGAGATTTGCATGAAGGTCATGGTGGACACAGACCAGGCTTAGGTCCTGCATCTGTTATGCCCAGCCCCCACCCACTGTGTCCTATCTCCCCCCAAAGTTCTGATGCCTGCTCTGAATGGCCAATGAGACCATCTGATTGGCTCATCAAGGGCAAATAATAGCTTTTGCTGAATTCAGCTGCAACCAATCAGAGGCAATCAAGCTCACAAGAGGCCTGATGGGCCATACAGGCAGGCGCACCCACAGAGCTGGCCTCTCAGTCAGGTTCCAGAAGCCTCCCTCCCTTCCATCATCTTGTGCAAGGCACTGGGGTGAGAGTTGGGGATCTGAGTTCAGGCAGGCCTCAGGAAGAAAAGGGGAAGGGATCCCCCTAGTTAGGCTCCACAGCATTTACTTGGCACCTGCTGTGTACCCAGAACTCCAGGGAAGCTGTGTGTTGCTGGGGAGACTTAAGAGAGCACACTCACCCCATACAAGCTCTGCAGAGCAGGCCCAGCACACAGGCCCCGGGAGGGGGCATCTTTAGGGGAAGCTTTTCTGAACCCCACAATAGCCTCCCAGCATTTGTCTCCCCCTCCCCCCACCCCGTCGCTGCCCCCTGCCTGGCCTTCCGTGAGTCTCTCTGTCTCTGAGTTCTTGCCTCACCCCTGAGGAGAGTGGAGCTTCCAATCAGACCTTGGGAAAGCAATTTTTCAATCTCCAACTGCAAACACTAATACTGCTGAAGCTAATTTTACAGATTTCCACTTCGAGGCCTCGCCTTTGTCCCAGAATCCCTCAGCCCGGGAGATTAGTAGTTTAGAGACTGGAAAAAATAAGGTATTTTAAAATTCAGCATAAAACTCTCTCTCAGACTCAGTGAGCTAAAAAAAAAAAATTTTTTTTTGATTGGAAAAGAGTCTGTTAGTGAGTGAGGAGCCAGGCTAGCTCCCAGCTCCACTGGGTGGCTGGAGGAGGGGTACAGTCCCAGCCCCCAGATGCCGGTAGCCCCTGCAGCAGAGCTTGAATCTGCAGCCTCGGTACAGGCAGAGAAGGGTGAAGAGTCAGGTCCTATGTGTCAGGAACTTGGGTCTGCAGCACCCTTGGGCCCTCCTTTTAAGACTCTGGGAAGGTGTACCCTTTAGAGCTACCCCTTAAAGCCACCCTGATCCCAGCCTCAAAACCTGCTAAAAGGAGCCCCTGGAGCAGGCCAGGCCACAGGTGCACTATCCACTTTGCTAGTGAGGCTGACTCCACTCCAAAGCATAGTCACTGTGGGTCTCAGTTTCCCCATTAAGTCAAAAATCCAACACCCAGACTGTGAGGCCCACCCAGTGCCATGCAGCCCAGCATGCACACCCACCGTACACGCAAACCCTGGCCACTGGCTAAGACCCTAACCCTGGGCCTGGCAAAGACAGCGTGAATGCGTGAGGCGGAGCTCAGGGCATGGGCACCTCTCTAGTGCATCTCTCAGAGATGAGCAGTGTAATCACTCAGGCTCTCCGGGGGCCACAAGCTCAGAAACATCCTAATGAAAAATAAATGTATTTACAAGGAGACGTCAAAGCTGCCAGGACGAGTCAAAGTAATATGCCTGTGACCAGCACACGGACTTTTATTTCTTCCCCCTCCACGCTCCAGAGCTGCTCCTGCGGCGTGGAGAGATAAATATTTTAAATAGCGACACTCTGGCGATGCACGGTTATGCAAGACAAGGAATAATTAGAAAATAAATTACTTTTTTTAAACACAGCGTTACAAACATTGGGCGCATCAGATTATTGCTCTCCGAAGTCCAGGGGGCTGTGCAGCTTCTGAGGACAGTGCAGCAAGGGCTTCAGGAAGCAAAGGCACACCAGCCTGTCCCCATTGCCCCCCTATATGACGTCCCTCCCGCCTGCTTGGGGAGGCTCCTAGAATCAAGTTGAAGACCACACTTGGCAGCTTCCAGAAAAATCTCAGCGATGGAAAGGCTTCCTCCGGCGTCTCACCAGCAGTAGCGCAGACTAAAAATAGTTTAATCTCCTTGAAAGCAAAAGGAGCAATCAGCAAAACAGACACTTGGGCCGCATGTTCCCCCCGCTGATCCGCACCACACTCTACCCCCATCCATCCGGGCCTGTCCACACCCCCGGCCCCTGTGCCAAACGTCATTAACTTCTGACAGACCCTTGGGCAGCATTCTGCGACAGCCCCCCACCTTCCCCAGGAAGGTGCCTCTTGCCCATCATCCAGGGCTCTTCGTGTCTGCAGACTCGAACTGAGTTAAATGTGTGGCATGTGTCCTCTAAACCTTGTCACCCCCCAGGAGAGGGCAGAACCTGTTCTGTGGGTGAGGTACAGAGAGGTGGAGTCATTTGTCCAAGGCAAGAAATCATGGGGAAGACTCAGCTCCAGGTGTTTGTTTTGTTTTGTTTTGTTTTAAGATAAGGTGCAGGAAGGAATGAAAGTGAATAGGCAGACAGGCAGGCAAGAAGAGAGGGGAGGAAGAAGCATTTTATTTAGTCATTTATCTTGGTCACTTCCCCTGGTCCCAAGATGTGAACCTGGGTCCTTGGGATGTACATGGCTTTCACTGGCCAGAGAAAGAGGACTAAACTGCTACTCCACCAGGGCACACTCTTTTAAAAAAAATTTTTTTTAAAGGAAAGGTGCAGACAGGAATGGAGGTGAGCAGAGGCAGGCAGGCAGGAAGAGAGGGGAGGAAGAAGCACTTCATTCTTTTATTTAGTTGTCCATCTTGTTTGTTCCCACCACAAACTGGCCCTGGGATATGAATCCGGGCCCTTGGGATGCCAGGTCCCTGGGATGTATGTGGCTTGTGACAACCAGAGGCAGCAGAAGACCTATCTGCTAGACCACCAGGGCATGCCCAGATCCAGGTCTGTCACTGTGTGCAAACGGAGGGGAGCTCAACTTTTGCAGAAAGGAGGCTCATGGGTTTTCATTAGCACCTAACCTGAGTCTCCATGATTGGCTCCCAAGAAACAGAAGCCAGGACAAGAAGTGGCAAAGACTGGGGGGAGATGGGAGAAGTTCACACACTCCAGGGAGAGGCCAACTTCCTGCATGGCTGGGAGGTCTGGCACACAGATGTGTCTTGCCTGTTGCATCAGAACCAGCATGTGATTTCCTTACATTCACCCAGAAGCCTGAAATGGGGTCCGGACACCTGTGGTCTGGCTCCAGCTCTGCCACCAGTTTGCTGTATAGTAGAGGGCTTGTCCCTGCCCTTTCTGGGTCATGATTTTCCCAGAAATTGGCCAAGATGATGTGAGAGACTGATGACCCATCAGGAATCCTGCTGCTCTTCCAGGCCTGCCCCGCACCACTCAGTCCTATCTCCTGGCCTTTGTCCACCTGCCCCATCAAAGGGCATGGACAGTGTCTTGTCCACCCTGCCCCGCCTGCTGCCCCTGGTTTTACAAGCAATAACTCAAAAGCAGGGAGGGAAAGTTCATGTGCCCAAGGTCACCCTGTAGAGGCCGGATGAGACATAGCTAAGACTGGGGCCTGATTTCCAACTCAGGCCCATGACCTTCATAATAATTCTCACAGCCTGCGCCAGAATATCACAGTCTCCTCCGAGTTCAGATGAGCCTTCTGGCCCCTTCCCCAGCCTTCATAGAATGAAACTGGCAGGAGGTCCAGTTTTCCAACCTTCCAGAATGCCATGAGGGAAGTTAGTACGGAAGCCTCCTTTCCTACTAAATAACTTCTTATCAACAGCGACTGCTTGCAAAAACATCATTCCATAACCTCACTGTGAGCTTTTTAAAAATAGCCTGTGGGCCCACTGCTGGGAGGTGCTGCATTGCCTCGTCCTGTCTACAGGGGTGAGGAATGAGGCTCAGCCCCTGGAACCCACCTTCTTGGCCCCCCACTATGCTGATCCAGCTGTGCCCTCAGATCTAGTCCTTTCCTCCTGCTACAGCCTTTGGTCCCTTGTCCAGCTCTTAACCCCACAAGCCTCCTGTCCCTGACACTGCCTCAACATCTACACGGCTTGGCTGTGTCACTTGCAGCAACTTAACATCCTCATCATGTCAATGTGACACTGAGGAAAGAGACATTGTTCCCTCTTTTACCAATGAGGAAACCAAGGGCGAGTTTACCTGATTTGCGGGTTTTTGTTTTTATTCTGCTGACCCTCGAAACCCTCTCAGAGTCCTGCCCCCTCACTTTTATCAGAAAGAGCTCAACTTCAACAGGCCGAAGCTGGGTATTGAGATGGCACTCCAAGCAGACAACAATTAGGCAAGACCTGGGGTGAAAGGAACAGGCCCCACTCATTTGAATAGGCCGAGTCTTTGACAGCTGCCCCAAGGTCACAAGCACTCAGCCTCCTACCAGACTCAGGATAATACCTGCTCCTGAGGCTCAGGAGGAGGGACACCCGATTATAGGGAGAGAACCAGGCTGCTTAAATGCCCCTGTGAGGCTGCTTGAGTTCCCCACCTCTTCTCTAAATCCCCTGCTCTGTTCCAGAGACTCCTTGCTGCTAATCACAAGCCAAGCCCTCAGCCTGACACACTCCCAGGAACAGGGCAGCAGTCCTCAGACTGTGTTCTCTGGGTCCCCAGGCAGTAGGCAGGGAGACTTTGGGCTCATAAGGAAGGTCAGGAAGGCCAGAAGTTACCCCAGAGTCACCTCCCTTAGATAGGGAACTTGTTTATTTATTCACCATACGGATTTTACTTAAAGAATACACAGAAAAATAGAAATAGAAATAGAAAACAGTGGTATCTGGTGGATTGAAGTTTCTCTTTCTCAAAACTCCCTGATACAACAGTAAAGGGGTATTCAACATGCCGGAAACCCATAGGACTAGGAAAACGTGGAGGAGGAACCAGGAATAACACTTTGGGAGCTGAAAGCAGATGGACTGGCAAAATGGGCCCTGGAAGGTTCACCTCTACTGGAAATAGATTATTGAACCCCAAGAGTTAAGCCTTAATCCCCCAAATGGGAAACTAGGTGGCCCTTTTCTGGAGAACTTTCAGCCCAGGAAGCAAGTGACCAAATCACCCACAATGCACTCCACATCCCATGAGCCCCTTAGCACACCAGAGCCCCCACCTCTGCCCCCGGTACCCCTTCACTGGCAGTGTTTAACAAGATCCAGAGGGTTGTTATCACATCATCTTCTCTATTTGCTTAAATATAAGCAGCTGATGTGTAACCTCAAACAAGGGGGAGACAGGCACTTGGGGATCAGAAACCCAAATAAAAAGAAGTTGAAGGAAATGGCAACACAGGGAGAAGAGTAAGCACAAAAATGCTATAAACTGTGTATACTTAGGTGGAAGAAATAATAGTGAATAACGAGAGCTGGGTTTCCCACTGTTGCAGAAGGAAGTCATCAAACAGGAAAGGAGGAAGACTTAAACGAGCTCTGCCATGTGGGATTGGAGTCAGGTTTCAGTACGGTTTTGGATACACATACAGAGGGAGAGACAGATATAATTCCTGACGTGTGCATACATGGGTTAGTCGAGGTACATGTATTTCCTAGGTCTGCTTAGGAGAGGGCCTCAAATCAATAACACCCCAGTAGCCAGGAACATACTTATCACCCGGCTCTTGAGTTCTAAATGCCATTCTCCAATCAATGGAACCAGAACTCCTTGGAGAAGGGGCTGATTCCAGGGAAAACACAGAGTAAGGCAGCGCTCAAATGAGGATGGGGTAGTTCCAAAGGGCATAGGGACCAGCCTGAAAGAATTTCCTTGGCTAAAGCTGGAACAATTTGGGCAACAAAATCATTACAATATTGAATTACAAGCCATAGAAGAACTATTCACAACCTAAACTTATGTAAATAAATAATGGAATAAATAGGGAAAGGACAGTTTTCCATTCCATAAGAATTCCAATTAATAAATGTAGAGGGAGCGAGAGAAGAGAAAGCACAATGAGAAAGAACACCACACCACAGCCGCTGCACAAGACCCACCAGTGGATGAAGAATTAAAGAGCAAAAGTTGAGGAAAAATAGGGTATTTGCATAGTCTCAAAGTATCTCCCTCAAGAAATGTATTAATTAATTACAAAGGGAGAGAACCAAACAGATACCACCTTAACCAAATGATTCAGGTGAATGTCATCAATAATAAGATATCTGGACATCATGTACCCCCGATATGATATATGGAAAGGACACGTGGTTTCTATAGTGTTTTCCTAAAAGCACATAACCTCAATCTCATCACACGAAAACAACAGACAAACCCAACTTAAAATAAATGACTGGTACTTTTAAAAGTACTGGTCATGAAAAACAAGGAAAGACATAGAAACTGTCACAACCCAAGGAGACTAAGGAGACAGAACACCTAAAAGCCATGTGGGATCCTCAATGGGATTTGGATAGAGAAAAAGGACATTAGGGCAAGCATTGTTGAAATTCAAATACAGTCTTCACTTTGGCTAATCATAATGTACCAATGTCAATTTTTTAGTTCTGCTATTTTTGTGCAGGCAGGAATGAAGGCCAAGCAGGTAGGCAGGAAGACAGAGAGGGAAGGATCTTTATTTTATTTTCATCTAGTTGTTCACACAGGCTGGTTCCCCCCAGACCCGGGACTCAAACCCAGCTATATGTGGCCTGTGCTCCTTCAGAGGCGATTGACCTAACCACTGCTCTACCAGGACATGTCTGCTTCTGTTATTTGTACTATGGTTATACAAGATGATAACTTTATGTAAACTGGTGCAATCTTTATGGAAAGCAATATGGAGCGTCCTCAAAAAATTGAGAATGGAAATTCCATGATTCCATCATCTCACTTTTGAGTGTTTACCCAAAAAGCCTCCACAAAAACACTGATTTACAGAGATATATGCATACCCATGTTTATTGCAGCATTATTGACAATAGCCAAAAATTGGAAATTACCTAAGTGCCCATCATCAGATGAATGGATAAAGACGATGTGGTACATATATACAATGGAATACTACACAGCCCTTAGAAGAGACGAAATCTTGTCATTTGATTCAACATGGACGGATCTAGAGGGGATTATGCTAAACGAAACAAGTCAGAAGGAGAAAGACAAATACCAGATGAACTAACCCACATATGGAATATAAAAAAACAGACAAAAATCAACCCTTGGACAATGACGATAGAACTGAGGTTATAAGAGGTGAAGCAGGGCAGGTAGGAGCAAGTGGTGGTGGGGTCGAATGGATAGTGGTGGAGAACTTTTGGCATTTTGATGGTGGGTATGGTGTGCTGTATATTTGATGAATGGTGAATCTGCAAATATGGGCTTGTATTATTTTATAAATCAAGTTACTGCAACAAAAATTTTAAACAAGAAAAATATGATAACTTTAGAGGAAACGGAGTGAAGTGTTAGGGAATTTCTGTGCTAGTTTTATAACCTCTCTATAAGTCTAAAATTGTTTAAAAAAATTTTAAAGAAAAGATGAGGCAGGAAGGCAAGCAGGCAAGTAGGCAGGAAGAGAAAGGAGAAAGAACTTCATTTCTTAAATTGAGTTGCTCATCTTGGCTGCTCCCCGCAGCCCTGGGATGAAAACCAGGGTCCTTGGGCAGCATGTAAATAACACTTGGCTGGAGACAGCTGACCACCAGGGCACAGCTACTTAAAATTAAAAAAAAAAAAAAAATTAAAGGGCCAAAAGAGACCCTGGAAATTAAAACTATGATAACAAGAAAAATCTGATAGGTTGGAAGGCAAAAAATGTACAATCTTCTGATAAAAGACACAGAGATGGAAGCTGGCACCCTGGGTGCAGTGGTCTCAGCCCAGAGGTTTGGCTTCATCGGTCCTCAAGCATTCAGTCTTTCTTTTAGTGAAGATGAGTGATAAACCAGACTTGTCCGAAGTGGAGAAGTTTGACAAGTCAAAACTGAAGAGCACTAATACTGAAGAAAAAAATATTCTTCCATCAAAGGAAACTACCCAGCAGCAGAAAGTATACTTAAGCATCACAAAATGGAGTTCTCTCAAAAGCAAATTTCAACATTACCTGAGTGTTTTGGTTTCTGACTTTCTTTTGGTAAACTTTTATGTCGTAGAGAGTTTAGGCATCACCTATGTATTCTCATGTGTACTCTGTAGTTAAGAGCTCATGGGTAGCCAGTGTTCCCTTATGTTCATATTTTAACTTTCCATTGGTGAGTAAATTCCAGCTGGCAGATGCTGTCACTATTCTCACTCTTGATGACTTTTGTGATGCACTTGTATCCCCCCGCAAATGATCCACTTTTAACTTTCTACACTGAATATCTTCATTGCTTCATAAACTTTATTAAGTGCAATGTGTTTGTAGCTTCTCACAGTTTATATTCATTGCTAATGTGATAAAATAATATAGTCATTTTAAAAAGATACAGAGGTAGAAAATTGGAGAGGAAAAAAAGAACAGAAAAAGAGCAATGGGTCTGAGTTATAGGTTCTAGAAAGAGGACAGAGGAGAGAGAAGAAAGGAAATAGTCCAAGAAATCATTCAAGAAAACTTCCCAGAACTGGAGATTGAAAGGTGTCTGCTGGGTGGTAACAAATAAAAATAAATCCCACTAACGTATAACAGTGTGGAATTTCTTAGCACTGAGTACAGGGAGAAAACAAACAAGCTCTGGAGATAAAAATGAGGTCATATAAAATGGAATGGGAATTTGAATACTCTGGACCTCTCCATGGCAACTCGGGAAGCTGGAAGGAATAGAGGGCTGCCTCAGAGATTCGGAGGCAAGTGTGCCCACCTGGGCTTCTACACTCTCTGAAAATCTCTGCCAAACGTGGGGGAGAAGACAAATTTCCTGAGACATGAAAGTCTCAAAAGTCTGGCTCCCGCATACCTTTCTCAGGAAGTCAACTGAAAATGTTTTCTACCCAAGCGAGGGAGAAAACCAGAAACGAGGGAGGAGGAACCCCTGGTATCTAGGAACGCGGGACTCCAACCCAGAGAGAGATGAAGGGAATCCCGGGCACAGGCCCAGCTTGCACAGGCTGTCTTCATATGAGGGAGTCGGTCAGGCAAGACTGCCCTGGGTGGTGACTGTGACAGAACCCAGGCTATGTCTGCATGAGAGAGAGGAGGTCAGAGAGAAGAATACGGGGTTTGGGGCAGAATAGCAAAGGCTCACAGAAAACTAAGTGAACAAAGACACACCAGACAATTGTTAGCTGCAGGGGGATAAATGTAAAAACCGTTCCCCAAAGTGTGTAGTAGGCGTCACAGTTAATAGTATTTGCTGGGGAGGGTGAGGGGTAGGACTGCGCCTGGTTGGGTGGGGAGGGTGGAGGGGGGAAGGGATGGTAAAAGAGCTCCTCTCCCCCGTGAATGTCCACAGATAATGCCTAAAACTGAACAATCACGAAGCAGAGACATAAGTATGTCATTTAGAGATATGGAGCTCTGAGATTAGAAAGTGACAGCCTCTGGGGAGTTGGAAATGGAGAGGAGGGGGCCGCTGTGCTCCTAACTCAACATGCATGGTAAAACTCTGACTTTATACGTGCGTGATGCAGATTTAAAACCCCTAACTTTAAAAACACATCTAGAAATGTAAGAAAAAGAAAAAAAAAAGTAAGACAGAGGAAGAAAGAAAAAAGAGACTAACATAGGCAGAAGAGAGAAGAGTCGGGGGGGCTGGCTGCTTTGACTCCAGCCTCTTGTCTTAAGACAGAGGCCCCAAAGGACAGGAGCTGACATTATATTCTACCAACATCACCATCAACACTGTAGACTCTTCCTGCAGATGAGACACTTGGAGATTTCAATTCCCTGATCAGCTGAGGACACTGACCAGGCTCCATAGACCCAAAAACCAAATTTGTACTGGTGACCCACTGTCTGGGTGACCCCTCAGCCCCACTCCTCGGTTTCTCCCAAATTGGGGTAATCAAAAGTAAGTTGAGGGACAGAAGCCCACAGGGGTCTGAGAAATAATGCCACCCATCCTGGGAGTGGGTGTTGGGGGACAGCAGGGCAGAAGAAGACCCAAGTCTTCTACACTGTGCAGCCACGATGCATTCACTACCTTGGCTAATCTTGGTTTAAACTTTGCTGGGATCAGGTGGCCCCTC
>RJWH01004175.1:74010-118854 GCA_004363575.1 Solenodon paradoxus | reverse complement strand
AGCCCGCCAGCACCTGGCCGCGCGCCGCAGCCGCGGGAGCCGGAGTCCTGCCGGCTCGGCTTGATTTGTAAACAATGGGTGACGTCGCCGCGGGCCGCACCACCGCGCCGGGCGGGGGGGACGCGCCGGAGGGCGCCGGCGCTGGGGCCATTGCGGGCGGCGCCTGGCCGCGGCAGGACCGTCTGCTGCCGCAGTCGACGTTCGCCTCTGAGGGTCACCCCGGGCGTGGGGGGCTTCGCGCTTCCGGAGCCCGAGGAGCCGCGCGAGAAATCAGAACCGCGCGCGCCGGGGTGGTTTGCCCCACTCGGCACACACCCACCCACACGGCTGCCTCCTGCGCCGCCGCGGCCTCCCGCCCCACGTGCCGGCAGCGCCCCGCCCCGCCCGCCGCGCGCGCCGCCGTCACCCGGCCGGGCGTGGAGGGGGCGGAGCCGGCCGCCCGCCCTGGGGAAGTGCGGGTCTCCGCCCGGAGAAACGTGGAGAAGGCGGTGGTGCGGAGAGCTCGTCGTGAAGGAGGCGGGATCGTTGTGAGGCTGCGGCTCAGCGCCTCCCCGCACCGCCCTGGCCTGCAGCTCCGAGGCACCTCGCAAGGCTACAGTTGACCGCTCATCAAAAAAACTAGCCAAAAAAGATTCAAATTGAAGTACAGGACGATAGAAAAAAAAATTGTTCATGATCTTAGTTCTCAGTTACTCTGTATGTGGCTCACACTCAACGCTTCTTACCTTTCCTTTCCCCTGCAACAGTGCGTCTGACAAGCAGCCACGCCTTCAGTGCTGGCGCGTCTGTACATTTCACCACAAGCGTCCGAGTGCCGCCGCCGCCGCCACGCTCTGAAAATACACGCCGATTACGTAAGTTCCCTCGGTGGCTGTCCGTGAACCATTAAACGGCAACTTTCACGTTTGCTGTTCGTCTGACTTCGCCTTTGTAAACGAGCGTTGACTAATATTTGTTATATGTACAGCTTTTTCCATGTTGTTTCTTTCCTAAGAACATGTTCCCAAGAGTGGGATTTTAGGTCAAAGCGAATAGATATTGTAAGATTTCTGATAAATGTACCAAATTTCTTTCCAAGTGTTGGGTAAATTTACTCTCCTATCGTTAATGTGCCAGTTTGCGTACATTATTTATTGCCCCCTCCCTCCTATTTGAGTATTATCGTTACAATTTTCTTGCTGACTTCAGAGATGAAATTGATCTCTCCATTCAGTTTTACCTCTGACTCGAGTTAGGCAGAAACAGTTTTTTAAACGTTTTTAACCACCTTTTTGTGTGTAAATTGTCTGTTCCCTAATAAGTTTTCCTTTTGAGTTTTTCTTACCTGTTTGCACAACTTCTCTACATATCAGAAGTTAACCTCTATTTTGCGGCCAATATTCAGATTTTTGTTGACCCTATATAGTTTGGGGTTTTTTTAACTAAAACTTCACAAATTTAATCGGCTCTGTAAAATCCCTTCCTTTGAGCCTTCTTGCCTCCAAGAAGTTATTTAATATTCAGTTCTATTTTCCTTAGAATTTTCTAATCCCTTGATTTTCTTTTTTTTTTTTTTCTTTCAAATCCACCTGGAATTTAGTTTTGATCTTTGATGCAGAAAGACGATATGAAATTTTTTTCTTTTCCCCCAGAGAGTAACTTACCAGTCGGGGCTGTATTTCTTCATTAAGACAAAGGTGTGTGGGCAATATAAACACAAACTCTGTCTCAATGAGCTCCCAGTGAGGCCTGGGTGGGGCTAAGAATATTTTGTTCAGTCTTGTGTAGAGTAAAATTCACCCTGAACCGGTTGCACAAAGACCTACATTCAAGTCTCATTCCTGCTGGGTCTAGGGTGTGCGGCTTCTGGCAAATCAGTTTACAAGTGTTTCCCTTGTAAAATGGAAAAAATAATCCCTGGCCTACCTCCCTTGGAGGATTGTTTTCAGGATCAAATGAGATAATGGGAATAGGCTTTGTCAGGCATTACACAAATGTAATGTGGGATTAGGTCCAATGGTTTACTAAGACTTCTGGCTCAATTCCAGCAATTCCTCCAAGGGTCACAGCTAATATGTTCATGATAAAGCTTCCCCCTCACAGCTCACTAAGTAAAACATACCCTGAAGGCATTACTTCTGGAACTTGCCAGGTCCCTTGAATTTTGTATGGTGTCTGCTGTGACCTGGGACTGTTTCAGGCTTTCCTGAAGTCAGCCCACAGGCTCCCAAGTCCCACGGTGTGTCACCACAACGAGTTCTGCAGGTTTGGGTGAGGATCCTTTCTACAGGTAGGCTTCCTCCTCCTCCCCTTCCTCCTTCCTTTACAGATGGGGATTGGAAACTGTTCTCCCCAGAGAGAATGATTCTCATTTTCATTCTGATGATCCTTCCTGGAGAATTTCTAGAGGAATGAAAATTAAGGGAGGGCTTATGGATTTCAGTAGAGTTAAAGGGTGTTTCCCCGCTTTCTGTAAAATGATGCCTGCCTGTAAGTAGAGAAAAGCAGTTTTATTCTCCATTGACTTTAAACATTCATGGGACTGGTGTAGCTATTGTCTCTGACCCAGCATTGCTGGAAGGCACTTTGTTTTCTTATCAGGGTAACTCTCATAGTGTTCTTAGGACTATAGGAAATGCAGCTTGGAGATGGCATTCTTCTTAAAATCTTCCTTCTGCAATGCTACTCTTGTATGGCGAATGCTATGTAAATATGGTAAATATGCGGGGACTTGGGAATGGTACTATGCATTATAGAGATGAAATCATTACAGAAGACCAGCTCCATTTTCTGGGGACACATCTCTGGAGACTCAAAGAAGGATGGGATGTTCTGGACCAGTGGGAGGCAGAGTAATGCCCCAGATGAGGAATCAAAATACAAGATGCTAGAGAGACTCCGATGCAATTAGAAGTAATGAGTGGGTATCAAAAAGGGAAGCAACAGAGCTGGGTGCCTGGCAGCTGGCTGCCTGCCTGGAAAGATGCTCACCGAGGGCAGCAGAATCACGGTGGAAGGACACAGAATTCAAGGACTCACTGCATTCTGTAGACGCTGAAATCCTCCACAAGTTTGCTTTTCATTCACATGGCCTTTGTTTCAGGTACCTGCGCTCAGAGACACCTGCTGGGGTGAAGGGAGATGGCTGCTGGACTTGGAATCCTACCTGTGTTCAGTTATTCATCCTTCTGTGCCTCCAATTCTGAATCTTTAAAACAGGGGGAGTATTCCTTCTTTCTAAAATCGTGATGTTACATGAGAGCATGTCTGGGAAGGCTTATCACATGGACCCTGGGCTGATATTGGAGTTAAATTCTCCGGAATAGAAATAGTCTTAGCGAGGTTCAAGTTCAAAAAAGGGCCAATTCTCTGTTGTGGTCTATCAACGATGCATGAATGAACAATTCGTGGTATAGCTATGCAAGCGAATATTAGCCGCAAGAAGGAATGAAGCGCTGATATGAGGCCTTATTATCTAAACCATCATGTAGGTGAAAAAAGCCAGGCAAAAATGTCACCTGTAGTTTCATTCTGTGAACTATCTGAAATGGGCAAATCCAGAGACAGAAGGCAGATTGGTGTTTGCTTAGGCCTCCAGGGAGAGGATGGCAGTGAGGTGATCACTGCCAGGGTCTGAGTTTTCTTTGGGGTGCTGAAATGTTTCAGAACTTGAGAGAGACCGTGGTGATGAAACACTGGGAGTAATACCACTGAATTGTACATTTTGAAAATGGCTAATTTTATGTTGTGTGAACTTCACCTGTAAGAAAGATACTATGTTTTATTTAGTATTTGATCTAGTTGTTTCTAATTGTTACTGCAATCGATTTGCAGGTGTGAAGTGGCTGCTTCTCGGCCATGCTTCCAATGCAGGTTGCCATCTTTCTCAGCTCTGAGGTCACAGTGAAAATGCCAGCTCACTGATTCCCTCGCTCTGGCCACCTGTTTTTTCTGGTAGCGGTGAAGTGGCTCTCACTCCCTCCATGTGGACGTGAAGGCTGGTCTAGGGGGGGCAGCCAGGGAACCTGACAAAGGCCTTCAGTAATCCTCCCTGCCTTCTGGTCTTCTGGTCTCCTGCCTCTCTCCTTTGTGACAAGTATCTAGGTTGGGGAATGGATATGTACAATGAAGACAGGGAAAGACATTGTCTTAATAAAATTACTACCAAGGTAATCATGATCCAAGTTTGCCTTGGGCAGAACTATAGTTGAGATAGTAGATTGGCGATTGGCAAGCATTAAGGGTAGAGGAACTGTGTACAAAGGGGAGCTCAGGGGAGTTTTTGGGGGTGATGCAACTGTTTAGTATCCTGAGCATCGTGATGGTTCCACAATCCATACAGGTCTTAGTGCTCAGAAGTACAGGCGGAGACGAAGCAACCTGTAAACACACCACATATTGATATTGAGCATGGTGGTGGTTACATGGTTGTATATACTTGTCAAAACTCAACGAACACTTAAAATGAGTGAATTAATTATATATAAATTATACCTCAAAAAAGTTTATTTTATTTATTATTGACACCCCTCCCCGCCCCCGTCCTTGATCTTTACATGGTCTGGTGGGCTGCACCTTCTCCATCGCATCACCTGAGCCACAGTGTGCGCTAATATCATCTCTGTGTTTTTAATTTGCCCTGAAACATGAAGGGCATGTGCTCTATGAATTGCCAATAAATCATCATATGGGGAAGTAGGTTTCAGTCTTGGGAGGGTCACGACATTCTGGGGCTCAGCTTGGGAGACTGTAACCTCACTCATTCCACCATCCAACATACTGAGGAGCACTGACCCTCGTCCCAGGACTGCCAGCCCCCAAGGCCACGGCAACAAACAAGGAGGCAGTCCTCTCAAAGCTTACTGGCCTGTGGTTACAAAATGCTGACCCTCCAAAGACATTCCTGGCCCAGGAGCCTGTCAGTGTGGTCGTTTCTATGCACTTAGTATTGCTGTGTGCCGAGCTTATTTATACACACGTGTGTGTGTGTGTGTTATTTTATCCTTAAAATAATTGTATGAGCTAGATATTATTACCTTAGAGGATATTCAACTGGAGAAACTGAGGTATAAAGAAGTAATTAGCTTGAGGTCACACAGCTCAAAAGCAGGGACTGAATTTAGAATGAGCAGCTGTCCTTATTTTCCAGGGACGTTTAGGTCTGGGCACTAAAAGCCCCCAAGCCCAGACACCTGAGCCGCATGGTCACCCTAGCTGAGTGGTTCTCAGCTGGGACTGGCGCTGCCCCGAAACAGCTCTGCGCTGCTGGATGTGATGTTTGGGTTACCATTAACATTCCATGGAATGTTTTAACCTCTTACCCCCACAATGTCCCTTGCTGGTATCGTCACCTTTGCCAAACCCTTCCATGCTCTTGGGAGGAAGAAGGGAGTTGACTTGAGAGAACCTGGTTCTGACTTCAGGAAGGTGAGCAGGCAGGCAGGCACCGAGTGCAGGAAGAGGCGTCTTCATTTTATTCAGTTGTTCACACTTGGTGTTAAGTAGTGGACTCTGCCCTGTAGGAGCAACTCCAAGCCTCAAAAAATTAAATTGAGCCTGAGCCACCGGCATGTGGACCATGTCAAGTCCAAGTACCAGGTTCACAACCCAGGGCCAGTGGGGGAAACCGAAAAAATGAAATAGCTAAACAAATAAATGCTTACTCCTCCTCTCCCTTCCTTCCTGCCTGTCTACTTTCATTCCTGCCTGCTTTCTTCCCTAAAAAGAAAACTTAAAAAATAAATAGAATTGGAGTGTTCTGGTGGAGCCGAGGTTGGGTGCCATCTACATAATCCCCAAGGAATCAGGTTCTCATCCTGGAACTAAGGGGAGCAACCAAAATAAATAAAATGCTTCTTTCTCCTTGCTCTTCCTGACTTAATTCCTGCTTGCATCTTTCCTCTAAAAAAATAGAATTAACATATAATCCAACAATTCCACTTCTGGGCACATACCCCAAATTGAAAGCGGAGACCCAGATATTTAAGTTTATTTACACACACATAACAGCACTAGTCAGAAGCAACCCAAGTGTTCAGCAGATGATTGGAGGTGTGCCTTGGTGAACTAGGGGCTGGGCACATCCATTCCAAAGTCCCAGGTTAGGTTCCTGTCCTGGGGCTGGCAGAAACAATCAAGATGAACAACTAAATGAAATAAATGAAGTGTTTTTCCTCCTCTCTCTGCCTGCCTGCCTCTGCTCGCCTTCATTCCTGCCTGTACCTTTCCTTTAGAAAACAAAAACAGACACACAGCAGGTCCTTGCAGAGAGCAGGCTTGGCCAAATGTGAGACAGTGAGAGAGACACGGGGGTGAAGGGTGGACAAGGCCAAAAATCAAACAAGCAAACACAGATGATTGGATACACAGATGTACTATATACATACAATGAAATATTATTCGGCCTTAAAGAATACATGCTACAAATCTAATAAACCTTGAGGACATTATGCTAAAATATAAGCTAGTTGCAAAAAGACAAATATTGCATGATACCACTTAGATGAAGTACTTCTTGTAAAGACAGAAAGCTGGTGTGCCCTGGTGGAACAGCAGTTAGGTCACGCGCCTCTGAAGGAGCACAGTCCACATACCCCTGGGTTCAAGTCCTGCATCTGGGGGAACCACCAGGATGAACAGCTAAATAAAAACAAAATAAAGATGCTTCTTCCTCCTCTCTCTTCCTGCCTGTCCACTCACCTTCAATCCTGCCTGCACCTGTCCTTTAAAAAAAGGAAGAAAGTGACTTCCTGGGGCTGGAGGGAGTTTTTGTACACTGGTGCAGAGTTTCGTTTTGAGAAGATAAGTTTCTGGGGATGGGTGGGGAGAAGTGAGGGTGCTCAGTGCCACTGAACTGCACACAGCGTGACTAGAGTGACAATTTTATGTCTGTTTTGCCACAATAACAGAAGAAAAAGAGTACTTATTGCCTAGAAAAACAGAAGAAAAGAGAAAAAGACAAGCATTGACAAGTGCTGGCGAGGAGGTGGAGAAGTTAAGTGTCCTGCACTGCTGGTGGGAACGTAACAGAACTGTTTTGGAAAAGAATTTGGCATTTCCTTAAAAGGTTAAGTAGCGTTAGCATATGACCCAGCCACTTCACTCCTGGCTATAGACTCGAGAATGGAAAGCGTGTGTCTGTATAAATAGGCATAAGATGTTCATAACAGTCAAAAACTGAAAAACAGAAACAAAAACCGCAAGCCAGATATTCATCAACTGATGTGGTATATTCATATATTAAATGTCATTTGGCCACACAAAGGAATGAGCTACTGATACACACTTTCACATAAATGAAACGTGAAGGCATCATGTTAAGTTAAAGAAACCAGACAGAAAAGGCTCCCTATGTGAGCTTTATCTGAAATGTCCAGGCAAATCCAGCCCATTTCCAGGGAACGAGGGGTAGGTCAGGGCGACGGCTGCTTATCCGGGGTGGTGGGAATGTTCTGGAATCAGAGGGTGGTGATGGCGATGGCTCTGCAACACTGTGATATGTTTTTAAAAAACACTGACCTGTACACTTTATAACAGGGTGAGTTTCATAGCGCTTGACTGTAGCTCCACAAATCTGTCTTTAAAATAGATACCAGTAATGAAATAAAACACTATAAAATTAGTTAAAAGTGGGCAAATAGTTTGAACAGACATTTCACTAAAGTTGATACACAAATGACTCATAAGTATATGAAAAGACACGCTATGCCCTTAGTCGTCAGGGAGGGGTGACAGAGAGACCCCAGCGCACATCCACTAGACGGCTGCTCAGAAAGGCAGGCGACATCAGTGGCTGACAGGGATGTGGAGAAATAGGAATCCTCAGACGTCACAGGTGCAAATGTGAAGTCATCCGAACAGATGGCCCCTGGCGTGTTCTTGTTGTTTCTGCTTTTTCTTACTCATATTTCACTGCCTCCTAATATTCCTGGTTATCTTTGCTTGATTAATGGGCATTGTGATTGAAAAAATAATTATACAAATCATTTGGGAACTGGGATGATGTTGCATCTTCCCTAGAAGATTTTTGTTTGTTTTTGCCAAATTCCTGGGGGCCCTCAGGGATGGGACTGCTTTAACCCAAGTTCAAGCTCCAAGGCTCCTGATGACATGATGGTAGTTGGCAGTTTAAGTGACACACCTTAGACTTACCTTACTCCTGAGTACGGGCCAGGAGGGTCCCAGTCGCAGGTGTACGTGCTTAACTTACTTGAGTCTTTATTCTTAGTGGCTTCCAAACTCCAACTTTTGTTCTTTAACTCCATAAAATCACCAAAAATGCATTTCAACTTCACAAGGGACTCTTTTCATTTGTACCATCATCCACCTGAGCAAAAGTTCCCTTTTTGCTGGATTCTCCTCTCTGGTTCATATCTACGGTGGGACAAAGGCCGGAGAGGCTGCAGCTGTGATGACTCACAGGCCCCCGAATTAGACTAACTCAGATGGGCGCGGGGGGTGTGGTGGGGGGGAAGACACAGAGGAGTGGCCTGATCTGATGCCCACTCAGGTGGCCTAGTAGATAAGACCACAGGACATTGTCCACACATATCCCAAGGACCCAAGTTCAAGACCCAGGGCCCTGGGAAACAACCAAGATGAATGATTAAATAAAATAAAGTGCTTCTTACTCTTCTCTCTTCAAATAGACCACATCAATGGGCAGGGCAGGCCATTCTGTTTTGTTTTGTTTTTTTTAATGTTTCATCCTCTTTTTGAGTTGATCTTCAGAGAGAAGCTTGGGCTGAGCTGCCTAGTTCATGGACTCCTCGCCCGTGAACTTCATGTTGCTCAGCCCAGACCTCCTCCTCTTGGCCTCTTGGCAGACTTGAGACAGTTGATGACCTTTTTCTTGAAGAGTTATCTTCGCTTGGCTCCCAGGACATTCTCCTGGTTCTTACGACGAGTTAGTTTGCTTGCGTGTCTACCTCACTAGTGGGTGCCCTTACCTGGCTCCCTGCTGCAGTACCCAAGTTCAGGTCTTCGATGTGCTCTGTCTGTACCCTCCCGTTCATTGGTATTTGTGTGTTTGCTTGAAACACACACACACACACACACACACACACACACACACACTGTACGCCCAGCGTGGAGCTCTCCCGGAGTTCCAGATGCATGAACCCACTGCCCTCTCTGTTCCAGACCCATGTGGATGTCTCAGAGCCATTGCAAATTATGTCTAAAACTGCACCCCTGACTTTTTTGGCCTCAAGTGCTCCATCTGCAGGCTTCCCTCTCTCTTATTTGATGACCACTTCAAATTATATGACCCTATACTCACAATTTTCCAGTGACCTCACTAGAAGGAAGAGTCAAAGTCCTTACAGTGGCCTATGAGACCGTCACCTGGCCCCCGCTTGCATACTGGTCACATCTCCCTCGCACTTCCCCAGCTCCAGCTGCTTTCCTTGGAGCCCTGAGCACACGCCCGCCGCAGGGCCTTTGCACTCTGCTTCATCAGTCTGGACGGTTTATCACAGGTCTCAGGTCCTCAAGTCTGGACCCACTTTGCCTGATTACCCCTCTACTGCTGAGACCATCCTACCCCCACCCAGTGTTCCCTCTCCCCTTTTCTGCTTTTTATTTCTCACACTCAGCACTATCTAACATACTAAGATATGTGCGTATTTTCTGTGATACGTCATAAAGCCTGGGAGTTCTGTTTGTGCTGATGTATCTCCTGTGTCTAGGACAAGGCCTGACATGCAAGGAGCCGGCAATAAAAAGGGCAGAATGCGTGAATGAACTTGGTCCAGCCTTCAGTCCAGTCTACAAGGGGCCGTTTTCCTTCTATCAAAGCTGAAGACGTTGCACCAACAGCACTGAGCCGTAGGCGGCACTTTCATACACTTACAGCTGCTTTTCACCCTCCTACCTTTACCTTTATCTCCCACCCAGCCTGAGGAACCAGCCCCATTATCATGGCAGCTTCCTAGCAAGTCTCTTGTTCTGCTCCAGTCTATGACCCCTGCAATATCAGTGACCTATTTTTTTTTAGCATTTTAAAATTAATTAATTTTTATATTTGGTCTCTCCTCCCACCCACCCACCAGCTCAAACCCAGGTCCTTAGGCTTTGTTTTTTTTTTTTTTTCAAGGAAAGTTGCTGCAGGAATGAAGGCGAGTAGGCAGGCAGGCAGGCAGAGAGGAGGAGGAAGCATTTCATTTGTTTGTTCAGCTTGGTTGTTTCCCCGGGCCCTCAGTCTTGAACCTGAGTCCTTGAATATATGTGGGCTACGTCCCATGCCTCATCTGCCTCACCTGCCTCACCTGGTTATGTCAGAGCTATTTTTTTTTTTTTTAAGTAAATCAGATCAGGCCAGTTCTCTGCATCTCCCCAGCCCCCTTGCGAGCTGGGCTAATTCAGGGTCCAGGGAACCATCCCAGCTGCAGCTTCTCCAGCCTTTGGCTGCCTCACTGTCCTTGTCCCCTGGTCCAGCAACCCTGGCCTCCAGCCAGTCCTTAGAAGAGGCCACCTCCCTCGTTTGGCTCTAGGCCTCTGTATCTGCTGTTCCTCAGCCTGGAGCGTGGACAGGGTGGGTTAGAGCCGGGTTAGCAGCACCGCCCCGGCCTCCACCACACACACAAGCACGAACACATCCCTGGAGTGAAAGCCACCAGGCTGCAGAGCAATGGAGCTGTGGGACGGGCCCAGCCGCCCAATCCCAGCCGCCCTGAGGCCTGGGAGCTGGAAATTTGGGCGCCTTGGTAGTTTGGGCAAATAATCTAACCTGAAGTCTGCTCACCTTTCAGGTCTTAGACAAACGTCATTCACAGAGATCCTCAGCCCAGCGCCCCTGGTCCCAGCCAGGTCCCTTCACACTACCTGTGCTTGGACGTCACAGCACATTTCGACCACCTGTTGCACTTTTTATTTCATATCTGTGCAGCCTCCTCCTGAACTTTGGGAAGGCAGCAATCCTGCCTGCTTCGCTCCCACGGGATCTCCGCTGCCTTGCAAGGTAGTGTTGCTTTGGAAGGAAGTCAGACCAAGCACACAGTGCAAGCGTGCGTGCGTGCGTGCGTGCGTGTGTGCGTGTAGAGGGGGAGGGATGTGGAAGGAAAGACTTGCAGAACAACTTGCTCAAAGGCAAAAAGGAAGGAAAACTTAGCAAGCAGCCTTGCTTCGCCCCGCCCCACCCCGCCCCACCCCGCCCCACCCCGCCCCACCCCGCCGCCTTGCTTTGGCTTCAGTCATCAAAGCCAATCCCAGTAGACTCCACCCTTCTCTTCCAAGCCCCAGGAGCCTGTTCCCTCACTGGTTTGAGTCCCAGAGTCACAGGACATTGTGAGCAAAGTGCCAGCAAGGGGACGAGTGGGAAAGAGAACGGACGTGTGTCCCAGCGGCGTGCGGTGTTTGCAAAGGCGTGGCCAGGCCCGTTGCGACAGAGCTCTCCTGGGGCTGCTGCACAGGTTACAGAGGCCGGCGGGAAGTCGGGGCCTGGGCACCTCCTTTCGCCACCTGCCTGCGGGTTCTCAGCCATGAGGTGGGGATCCCGGCCACGGGGGCGTGGGAAGAGGTGTGGGCACGCATGACCATGTGTGACATGCGTGCATGTGCTAAACCGGAGGGCTCTGTACAGCTCGAGCTGTGATTGCCTCTGTGCCTGCTCAGGAGCTTCGAATCCAGCCAGCGAGAATGAGGTGCGACTGCCCATGTGTGAAGCCCAGGGAGGGGATCCATGTGACCTCATGGTGTCGGTTTTGCTAGTTGATTATTATATTTGTTTTGGAGGGACCCCACCTACTTGCAAGGAACTGCATGAGCTGCCAGCAAGATTAGGGAAGGCATTTGTAGATAAGCTTTATCGCACAACATGCCTGCCGTGGGCAGTGCACTCAGGAGACTTGCACCTCGTCATTTTTATGACCAGATTTTCAGCGGCGGGTTGGTCCCAGGTCATGCTGGCTGGGTGTGTACTGCAGGCTCAGTGGCCTCCTGTCCAAACTCTGCAACCGTTCTGTTCAGAGCAAGACTTCACGAGCTTGGCAAACCTAGAGGAGCCTTCAGGCCACTACAGGCTACATTATTCTTGGCACCATTATCAAATCCAACAGCCTGTCATGGTGTCTTTGATCCTCTCTGGAACCCTGGCCTAAAACGCTATCCGCTCTGTAACTGGTACGTAGGTGTCTAGGGCGACAGCCCTGGGATCTGGAAATCACGCTGCCCTCCAGAAGTTAAACCCTTCAGTCCACACAGGATGGACAGGACTAGTTATCAGTATGAGGCCCCAGGAGGAAGGAACAGAACAGGACATCTGCCTGGTGAAGCGCTGGACTGGGAAATTCAGTCCCGCTGTGCAGGGAGCAGAGCTGAATTCAACCTCGGAAAAGCTTCTGAACAGTCGGAATCTAGAGACTGGAGAGGAGGGCTCTGCCCATTCCGGCACAAACCCCGTGGCAGGGCATCCTGGAGAGGTAGCACCGTCCTGCCTCAACGACGCGGCTCACATATCACTCACTAGGCTTCTGACTTTGGATTTGTGGTCGAGGCTCACGCCCTTGGCAGTGATTTCTTCTTACTCCAAGTTGCCAAGTTATCACTTTGACCAGGCTTCTTGAGTCTGCTTGAACCCGATCAGTCCTGGGTTTTGACTTGCAAAGATGGCATCCAACCCTGGTCCAGGGATGAGTATGTGGCTACCTCACCCCTGTCCACATCCTTCACCAATGTCCATGGATCGGCCAGTCTCAAAATCCTGTTCTAATCACTTCCACGCCCAGTCAGTGGGATTTGGGAGAAAACTAGTCACCGCCGCGGCCCTGACCCTGCGGGACACGGCCAGCCTGATAGTTTGCTGAATGTTTCGATGCCAGTAACTACCTTCAGCATGATTTCAGGAAATGGCGAGCCAGCCCGCACTGCTCTAAATCTGGGCTATTTTCTGGAGTACACTCATCGAGTCATAATGACAGACATCAAAAATAGAGCAGGGAGCAGCCATCATGTCGTCTTCTAAATGCCACTTGCTAGTGTGGGTGTCAGGCCCCCATCTCTGTTGAGGGGCAGTGCCCTGTGTGCAGACAGAAAAGGGAGCTGTGTCCACGGTGCAGGTGCAAGCCAGGCCCCTGGCGTTGGTAGGGCGAAGGCTTTTTAAAATAGAAACATACTTTGGCATCCAATAAAGTCTTCTGTAAAGAAAAAGACTAGGAATAAAAGATTCTAGGATTAACAGTGAGAACTTGTTGGAAGGGAGTCAGCCTTTGCATTTACGTGTCTGTTTTCTCCAAGTGTCCTGGGACTCTTCATTACTTTTTTAGGGAGACAGAGTACATTCTCATTTTCTAAGTCAGCCCTTTGAGGAGACATGTAGCCCAGGGTGAAAGGAGACACTCCTGGAAGGTGGTGGGTCATTTCCTCGTGTGGCGTCAACAATACAGAAAAAAACGTGCTCGCGCATGTGGACTGAGGCAGGCGTGCAGCCAAGACAGCAGATCCGACACCAGCCACTGCTGAACGAACCCCGAGGACAGCTCTCCCCACGTCTGCTGCCAGTCACGTGACATTTCCCGCAACTGCCTTTGAAGTCCCCAGTGTGGCCCACGTCCTTGGCCAACACAAAAGCTGTGGTTTCATCGTCCGGCAGCGTAGACTGTCTCCCTTTCTGAGAGCGAGTAGGGGATGGACCCCAGAAAACGCAGCCCGATGATACGCAGTCTGATACTGCCGGGAGCGCACTGAAGTGGACGCGGCAGTCAGCGTCTTGCGGGAGGACCTCACCGCTGCTGGTCGGCCCGAGATCGAATGAGTCTTGCGTCGGTGACTGCTGACTCTCCTTCACCCCACGGTGGAAACAAAACAGGGTGTCCCCAACAGATGTTCGAGCACCTGGAGTTTCTGAAGCAGATTAATTTTCGTCTCTGCATCAAGATCATTAGCACGGACGTCTGCTTCCCAAAGGACATGGAGTTCAGCGCACCGACTTTTCAGGGTCACCACCAACCCACCTCTGAGGGATGCGAGGCTCCTTCGAAAATCTGAGCAAGTTGGCTTCAGACTTTCCAAAGATAACGACAATGAAAAAGTGGCTATAACAAGTCATTGTTACATGAAGCACGGCGGAGCCTCCCTGAGAAAGGACGGAGACGGAGGAGAGGACTGACACAGGCTTAGTTGGACCCACTTGTGTTCAGAAGTATAGCAATGGTGTGACAGTCACGACAGGCCGAGACCACAGTGAGGACAGGCCGGGACCCCAGTGAGGACAGGCAGGGACCCCAGTGAGGACAGGTAGGGACCACAGTTAGGGTCCAGGGGAAAAGGAACAAGGGCAGTGGGCTGTGACATGATGCCAAGCTGAAGTCCTTCAAGCAATTTAAAAGACACTGCTAACACCATCAAACCCTTCTCCCACCCAGAACGCACCCCCGGGCGGGAATAAGGGTGGAGAACAAGCCGCTGAACTCTTTAAAACTCGGGTGCCAGTCTCCCTGGCCGCGAAGGCCGCTCCTTGCTTGCTGTGATGGAGTTTTCACCTGCCCACCTTTTCACTCTGACTCTCACCTGGACACTTTGCCAATAAACCTCACTAGCTTTCTGCAGGTTGTGCTACCTTCTTTGTTCCTGGAGTGGGTGGGCTCCATGGAATCTTCCCTTGGATTCACAAGAAGCCTGAAGCCAGACCCCAAGACCCTGGCAGTAACAGGCTGCCCTGGCAAATCTCTAAGGGCCGTCTCCGTCCACCCGTCTGTCCTGCAGGCTCTGCCGGTCCAGACTCGGCGAGGCATGCAGACAGCGCCACCTCCAGGCCGTGCTCATCTCAGCCTCCTAGTCCAAAGTCACCGAGAGGAAGCGCTCAATTTGAATAGCATCAAGATTGGAGTCCCCTTTGATCCCAGCAGCAAGGGAAACAAAAACAAGCAAATGGGACTACATTAAACTAAAAAGCTTTTGCTCAGTAAAAACTATCAGCAGAACAAAAAGTCAACGGAATAAAGGTATTTGCATACATCGGACAAGGGGATAATATCTAAGATTTATAAAAATCTGATACAATTCAACAACAAAAACCAAACAACCCAACTGAGAAATGGGCAGAAGATCTGAACAGAGTCTGTCTCCAGAGAGGACGTACGGATGCTGACAGGCACAGGGAAACCTGTTCATCATTACTCACTAGGGAAATGCAAATCATAATTACAACATATCACCTCACAACTATGGTCATGAACTATATCAAAATGACTATAAACAGTGCAAATTGGTGCAACCCCTACGGAAAAGTTTAGCGATTATTCAAAGGGTTGAAGATGGGAATTGCATATGATCCCATCATCCCACGTCTGGTGTTTACTCGAAAGACACAAAACCACCAATTTACAGAGACGTCTGCACCCCCTTGTCTGCTGCGGCCCTGTTCACTATAGCTAACAACTGGAAACTCCCTAAGTGCCCAACGTCGGGATCAAGAAGATGTGGTGCATATACACAGTGGACACTACACAGCCCTGAGAAGAGATGACACCCTGTCATTTGAATCCACATGGATGGAATTAGAGGGGATGATGCTGAGTGAAACAAGTCAAAAGAAGAAAGATACCAGATGACCTCACTCATAGGTGGAATGTGAACAAAACCAAACCAACCCTTGGACACTTGCAAGGGAACCGAGGTGACCAGTAGGGAATGGGTGCGGTGGGTGGGAAATGGTGGCGGAGCCCACGGGACACTGGTGAAGACACTTGGTGACGTGGTGGAGGGCAGGTGTGTTGTTATATCTGAGGAATGGAGACCTGCACATGTGGGGAACCTACTGATATGTTATGAGTTTATTTTAACGTGTAAAATCATAGTTACAGCAACAAAAAAATTTAAAAATTTAAAAAAGGCTAGAAATCATCAATGTTGGTGAGTGTTGTGAGTGGAGAAGAGGGAAGCCCTGTACCCCGCTGACAGGAGTGTAAACGGTTCAGTCACTCTGTAGAACAGTGAGGAGATTCCTCAAAAAGTGGAAAAACAGAACTACTGCCTGACCCAGCAATTCCAGTTCTAGGTATTTACCCAAAGAATATGAAATGAAAATGCAAATCCAAACAGTGCACCCCATGCTCACTGAAGCACGATCCATAGCAACCGGGATCTGGAGACGGCCTCAAGGACCAGGCCGGGCGGGGCTGTGGCAGACACAGCGGGACACTGCCAGTTACGAAGATGAACTCTTGCCATCTGACATCACGGAAGGACCTGGACGGTGGGGCCGTTACACTCAGTGAAGTAAGTCAGGAGGAGAAAGTCCACACGTCCTCGCTCATACATGGAATAAAAAGAACAAAGCACCAAACAGACGGACAGTAACTAACGCCTGGACCCTGACAACACGAGACACCCTGAGGAGGGCAAGGAGAGGGCTTGGGGGGCCGTGGACGAGGGACGAAAGTGCTGCTGTGGTGGGTGTGGTGATGTGCATTCGATGAAGACTGAAACTGCTCACCTGACACAGTGACGTGGCCAAGGTGACCTCAAACACAAAAAGACCCGAGTCCCTTAAAGAGAGGTGCAGGGCTCCTGGGAGCAGCATCAGAATAAGGGCATTGAACGGGAGCACTATGGAGTGTGTGTGTCGCATCTCACACAGGGCCAAGTCACCCGTCCAACAACACAATGCTTCACGCTTGGGGTTGGGGGTCCCCCTGGGTTCCCTGCTGGTGGTCCTGCAGGGAAGGCACACTCAGGGGCTCCCTGGGTCAATGGGACAGGGACCCGAGGAGTAAGGGAGGTCCACACACACCACTCTCCTCTGCTTCAGCGGGCAGGCTGCACAGCGGGGTCACACGGCTCTGCACAACCTGGCCCATCTGAGAGAACACAAAGGAGCAGGAAGGATGACCAGGCTGCGCGTGGCCCCCAGGGGGGCTCAAAGACACCTTACTGCATTCTTGAAGAAGCTTCTGGAGGAGGCTGTCCCCAGAGGGGCACAGGCTGCAGCTCTGAGCTCCCAGCGGCTGCCTCTCTTTCTACTGAGCTCCCACTGCAGTGCAGGGCGACCCAGGGGCATTTGCTGCCCCGGCCCCACAACAGGCAGGGAGACCTCCGACATAGGCAGGAGTCTGTGGGCACCTCCAGAGCCGAGCCTGTGGCTGTCTGCTCTGCTCTGCTCTAGACTGGATGCTGGATCTGGCAGGAAGGGGCCATGCCCTGTGGCAACAATGGGACACTGTTCCGGTCCCTGGGAGGACAGGTGATGGACACAGTGTTTCGAGGACAACACAGTGAAGTGTGTTTATTCCAGTCTGGTCACGGCAAATCACACACCCAGGCCACAGCCAGGCTGCGTGCCACCTGGCTGCCAGCAGCTGGAGGAAGTGGTACATCTGCGCTGCTCTCGTTGGCCACTGCAGGCAGGAGCGTGGCAGCCACACCGGCCTCTTTGGACACACCCGTCACATTCCATCTCCAGGCCCCAGGGACATCTCGAAGGCATGATTCCCATCAACCTTCCAGAATACTGGGTGGGTGCCCTGGGAGCCAAATCCTGGTTCCAACAGTCGTTCTGAGTCCCAGCTCTGCCAAGGCCACCTCTGGAACTGGTGGCCGGGCAGCTCCTGGATGAAGAGACCTCAGGAGCGACGATCCCTTCTGCGGAGTCTGTGTCCCACATGGGACCCCCTTTGGGCAGCTCTCACCAGACCTCTGAACTGTCCCTGAAGCTTCACCTTCTTCCTGCAGGACAAGGGACAAAGGGTCACCACTTGCTGACAACAGGCAGTCCCCTGCCCATGATGTCACAGATGGCTCCGCCAGCACCAGCAGGGGAGGGAACATTGCCCAGGGACCCAGCGACGGGCAGACGTGCACGATCCTGTTCGAGAGGTGGCCCCAGTCAATAGTGCACGCTGATTATGCAGGTGTGTGCGGAAAAGGAAACAAGAAACCGTAAGAGACTTGAGCCGCTGAGCTGCAAGTTCGCTGAGAATAAGGCCCCTTTAGAGTAAGGCCCCCGCACCGATCTGCACAGCACTGTACCTGCGGTTCAGCTTGGTTCGATTGAGCGGGATGTAGGCGTAGGGGTCCAGTTGACCTTTCTTCTTCATGTCGCCCTTGGCTTTCTGCCCACCCAGAGAAACAGAGTCAGCTGGGGCTGGGCTCCTTTCCACCCAGCCGTATACGCGAACGACCTGTGCACCCCCTTCCCTTCTTCCTCTGCCTTAGGGGGTCAAACAGTCTGCGAGCCTTGCAGGACACGCAGCGAAGACCCCGGCCTCAGATGCCAACAGGATCTGGGTGTGCCCTGCACCTCCCAGACCCGTCTGCAAAGATGCCTCTAGCCTGGCTCTCCCCTCCCCAGGGCTCTGCCAGGAAGCCACCACCCCACTGCAACTCTTACCTTGGCCTTGTACTCAGCTCCGGGTGTTACCTTCTTGGCCACAGGGCGATGGATGCCAGAGCCTCCAGCTAGAGGGACACAGAAGCCACAGTCAGGCCGCACTGGGAAGCCTCCTCTGGGAGAAGGCATGATGCCTTCTTTTGGTACAGCTGCCAGGGAGAGGAGTCCAGGCAGGAACTTGGCTGTCCTCCATGTGAGGACGAAGACGCTCCTTGAGGACTGTCCAGTGACTGGACAGGGCTAAGACTGGCCTGAATCCAGAGGTTCAGTGCCCTCTGGGATCTAAGAGAAAACCCTCCACGTTCTCAAGCCAAGTCTGCTCTAGGAGAAAGAATGGGGCCTGCAGGTGGGCAGACCTGGGCTCAACAGCCAGCTCTGCACCCCAGCTCTAACCACAAGGCCCCCTCATCTGCAACGGGCGCTCTCGGCTTTCACGTGGGCTTCACACCGACAGTGGGACAGAAAGGTAGCTCTGAGCCTGCTGAGCATGAAAGGGCAGCTCAGAGATCCGGGTGTCTCCGAGGCGGACACAGCTGTGGATGGAACCCTTCCATGCAGGCTCGGCACGGGGGACACTGAGACGGCCCAGACGAGCCCTCCCTTCCTCTACCCCTGCCTTTTTTCACAGGTGAGAAACTAGAAGTTCAGAGAAGCAGCGGGCCCAGGCCGAGGTCGCACAGCTAAGAGCAGCCAGCCAGCAGTCGTGAACGCAGGCCTGCGGGGCCGCGAGGAGCGGCAGGAGGCTCTCCCTCTGGGTGAGGCGAGGGCTCTGCGACCAGGATCAGAGTGGCCCAGGCGCCAACAACTGTTTGGAGGGCTCAGGGACAGTGGCTGCCCTGGGGGAAGGAAGCAGAGGTGAAGTGACAGGTCTCTGGGACAGTCAGGCTGACACCTCCAGCAGCTGCTCTAGGAGAGCAGCAGCCTGAGCATCCAGACGGGTATGTCAGGGACCCTCCAGGGCAGGCCAGCCTGAACAGTTCCAACGACCACCGTTACCACGGCCAAGGAGGTCTGACCCAGCTGGTAAGGGCGCCCCAGCAGCAGGGAGAGAGGAGGCTCCAGGGCTCTAGAAGGCCGGGCTCCTTGCACACCACCCCGCAGGCTCTCAGTCCAGCCCAGTTTGGGGTGACCCACACCAACTGGTGTGGGTGCCAACTGAAGGCAGCCAGTTCGCTCCCCAACAACAAAACTACCTACCAAGTGGCGAGAGGAAGCCTCACCTTGGTACTGCGGGGGCATCTCCGGCTCCTCCTCCTCCGCCTCTTTCTGATGCTTAAGCTTCTGGCGTTTCTTCTGTAAAAAGGTAAGCAGAGCTGGCGGACGGGGCACGGGCACCCCCACAACGGTCAACAGTAAAAGCGGGAGAGCCTGCTTCGTACGAAAGGCCCTCTGCCGACACCGCTCTCCCACACGAGGCCACACAGCCAGGCAGCATGGAAGTGGGTTCCAGCCCCATTCTGACTCCAGAGCTCGTCCGAGTCGCTCCCTCGCTCTGCCTCTCCGCCCTGGACTGCCACCCCCAGGCCACCCCTGCCAACCTGAGCACCTGGGCCCCAGCTCAGCCGCCAGCCTCCAGAGAACAGCTTCCCGGTAGGCTCTGTGCCTCGCACAAACTTCATTCCACCCTCCCAAGCGCCCACCATAAGTGCGGGGCCTGGGGACCCGGGGACCCGGGGACCCGGGAACAGGACCTACTTCCTGTGTTCTGGGGGCTCTCAGGCAGGCGGGGGTCTGTGCTCACACCAGTCGCCACAGACCCTCAGCAATGCCCCACTCAGGGCTGTGAGCACAGGCCACTGCATGGCGGCTCCCCAGGGAAGGGGGCCTGGCCTGCCAATCAGGAAGAGATGGACAAACAGGCAGAGGGCTATCGTGCAGGGAGCTCCCGGCCTCCATGCTGCCGCGGTGCCACTAGATTCCTGGGGCTCAAGCTCAGGGAAGACCCTGACATGGGGAGAGGGGCTTCAGATCTCACTCCTGGGGGGCCAGGCAAGGGAACAAGTTGGAGCACACGGAGGGGCTGGGCTGAGGCCCGGCACAGTCGCCATGGAGCGTGGGACTGACTGCACGCTGGTTCTGCCCGCACTGTGGAGGGTGAGGGCCCAGTGTGTTCTTGGCTGGCACCTGACAAGGTCAGCCACACCCAGTGGCCTTCGACTAAAGGCCACCCTTCACTTGTACCCCAGCATTTTCTGCTTCCACAACTGCACGCAGAGGAGTGGGATTTATAAATCATGGGGAAAAGGTTCCGGGGCACGCCCTGGTGGTTCAGGAGTTAAGCCCTGGCCTGGAGCACAGTCCACACACAGCCCAGGGGCACGGGTTCGCAGCCCAGGGACGGGATGCGGGTGGGACACAGCTAAAATTGAATAAATAAAATGCTGCTTCCTTCTCTCTCTTCCTTGCTGCGTAGCTGCCTTCATTCCTCTGCCTTCCTCCCTTTAAAAAAGAAAACAAGAAAAGGCCCTGGGGTCTCCAGGGCACGTGCCGACTTGCCAGGAGCCAATGGTGTGTGGCCACCAAGGTTTGCCTGGCACCTGGAGACAAGGCGCCCGGCACAGGCGAGAGCTGTGGTGGGACTGCAAAGCCAGTTACGAAAATATGTGAAGGAACCAGGGAAGCATGGCAGAAAGAGATTTCAACAAAGAGGAAGGAGTGGGTGTGGGTGGGGTAGTAACTAAAAAAAAAAGAGAGAAGCCATCATTTGTTTCGTGTCACTTTACATATAAACCTGGACATGGGCTCAGGCAGAATAGACACCTCCCAGGGTGGGTCACCTGGAATGGGGGCCGGGACTGTATGGCTGAGAGGCGAGCTGTGCAGAGGGAGGCAGATGTAGGAAAGAACCGTAGGCGCGCAGTCCTGCCCGGGAACGAGCAGACTACGGAGGCCTCGAGGGTTGGTTGGGGGTGAAGTTCAACAGAGGCAGCATGGCTTCCAAGGACACCCGGGCGCACCCTGCACCCAGGCCTCCTGCATCCCTCTGACCCCATGGCCCTCTGAGCTTTTAGGTCTGGTTTCCACCAGTTTTCCTCACCGAACTCTGCATGAGCACAGTGCTCTGAAACCAGAGAGCTCCGCGGGGCCTGGTGGGCAGGGCATCTGGGGAGGGACGTGGGCATGGGTGCACTGGTACCAACCAAGACTGATTGGGGGGAAGCTTATCTGTACATTCCACGCCACCCCATCAGGTCTGCAGTTAGAGGGGCCTCAGGGGAACCCAGGGTCTGCATCTTCACTGCTGCTGCTGTTGCCCGGCCTGGGGAGCTGTCCCCTGTGGGGAGACCAGGCAGGCTGGCAGGGGGGCACAGTCTAAGATGGCACCGCTCCAGGTGCCCTGGATGTGCTGGCCTTGGGCAGTGGGAACGACAAGGGGCAAGGTGGGAATTCCCCTCACTGGTTCAGGAGGGGCAGCTGTGAGGCTGTGCCCAGGGGGTTCAATTCTTGGACACAGGAGACTGCAAGGCCAGAGTTCAAGATCCTCGTCAGCACGTGTCAACTACCAACAGGACAGTTACCGTCTATCAGCCCCTCTGGAAATGGACAGTAAAGAAGTGCCCAGGTAGGGAGGCCTGTCCACATGGGGGCTTGCTGTCTGCACAGCATGGCCCCATGCAGACAAGGGGCTCTGTCTCTTGCTTCCTTCAGTGGATGACCCAGCCAGTCCTGAGCTGTGTTCCGGAGGCTCCCACACCCACAGAGTCAGCTGCCCTGTGCCCCCCGAGGGTCAGCTTGGGTCTGGGGCCCTGGCCCTGCAGCAGCAGGGGTTACTCACACTCCTGGTGCCCGCGTCGTCCATCAAGTCAACCATCTCCTCATCTTCCCCTGGAGCCGAAAGGAAAAGGTCTGTGAGCACTGGAGCCCCTTGTCCCACAGGCCACACAAAGCTCCTCCTGCCTCACCGGGCTGAGGGCCAATGACTTCAGCCCAGAAAACCACCTTCCCCAGAGCCTGCGTCCTTCTGTGCAGACGAGACCCTGAACTCTGCCCCTTTCTCCCTCCATCCTGCTCCAGGGTGACAGGTCCTCGGGAGGCTGGTGATTCTACTTCTAATCTGCAAGACGCCAGGCAGGCCCCGGCCACCTGGGGGGCAGGTACCCGACCCCACAGACTGCTTTGTCGGGGGACTGCCTCCTTCTCCTACTTCAGAACTTCTTTTGTTTGCCCTCAACATAGCCCCACTGCGTGAGGGGATAGAAAGAATATGAACCAACAAAAACACAGGAAACCACATTAAAACAGGTAAATTTGACTCATCAAAATTAAAAAACTTGTGTGTCCTGGTGGCTCAGGCGTTAAGCCAACGGCTGGGCCCAGGGACTTGAGTTCTAGACCTGGGAGGGGTAGCAGGGACCACCAAAAATAAATAAATAAAAATACTTTCTCCTCCTCTCTCTGCCTGCCTGCCCTCCTCTTAAAGACAAAAACATTGGGCGAGTCCTGGTGCAACAGAGGTTTGGTCAGCTGCCTTCAGTTAGCGCAGTCCACATACATCCTGAGGACCCGGGGCAGGGGGGACCACCAAGATGAACACCTAAATAAAATGAATAAATTGCTTCTTCCTCATCTTTTTTTGCCTTCATTGCTGCCTGAACCTTTCCTTAAAAGCAACAAAAAAAGTCAAGCCCCCAGCAAAAGAAATTTAAAACTTCTGTGCGGGGTGTGTCCTTGAGACGTTAGTATGTAAACCACGCAAAGCCCAAGGACCTGGGTTCTCAACTGGGGCGAGGGGGAAACCTAGATAAACAGCTAACTAAATAAAGGTGCTTCCTCCTCCTCCTCCTTCCTTCATTCTTTAAATATTTCTTCTTCCTCTCCCTAAAAACAGAAAAAAAACTTCTGCGCATCAAAGAACACATCAACAGACTGAAAAGGCGCCCAACAGAGTGGGGGAGAATACTTTCCAAACATACATCTGAGAAAGGGTTAACATGCAAAGCTCATCAGAGAATTCCTTAACAAAAAAACAGAACCTCGTGAAAACATGAGCAAAGGACTGGGGTAGACATTTCTCCAAAGGAAAACAGACAGGACCACAGATGTGTGACATGACATCCTCGTCACTTTAAGACAATGCCAGTCACAGTCACCCCAGACTCCACACTCGGAAAGGTGGCTACTGCAGAAGACAACCGAGAGGAGTGGAGACTGAAACCCGGCGTCCTGCTGCTGGGCACGCAAAGCGCAAAGCGGCTCAGCCAGCCTCCTCCAGGAGCTCCTCCAGGATTACCAGCTGACCCAGCAGCCCCACTGCAGGGTGTCTCCCCCAAGAACTGACAGCACGATCTTGAAGAGATATTCGTACACTCGGGTTCGTGACAGTGTTACTGCTGCTGCTATCACATTAGCCCCGAAGTGGCAGCAACACAAGTGTCCGTCAATAGGGGAAACGGCAGTAAAAGTGGAGTGGACACGCGCGGAAAAGGCTGGCCCCGTCATTAAAAAGGAAGGACGCCCTGACAAGTGGTACAACGTGGACAAACCTAGAAGACATGCTGAGCGTGATAAGCTAAGAGAAATAAAGAGAAGGATGAGTACGGAATGATTCCACTTATGCGAAGCCTGTAGATTAATACTCACACTCAGACGGAAAGCAGAATGGTGTCTGGTTGGGGGGGTGGGGGGGTGCTGGTGGGAGTCGGGGGCAGGGGTGTTGTTCCTGGATGGCGGTTTGTTTTGTAAGATGAAAGGAGTTCTGGAGATTGGCTGTATAACCAGGTGGATGTATTCAACGCTTAGGAATTCTATACTTAAAAATAGTTAAGATGCTCTGGGGGAGTGGTGGTTGGGTCAATCACCTTTGAAGGAGCACAGGCCACAGACCCCTGGGTTTGTGTCCTGAGCGGAGGGGCGGGAAGCAACTAGTGTTAACAACTAAATAAAAATTTTTTAGAGCTGCTTTTTCCTCCTCTCTCTTCCTGCCTGCCTACCTACTTGCCTTCATTCCTGCCTGCACCTGTCCTTGAAAAAAAAAGTTAAGATGGGTGCACCCTGGCCGAGTAGCGGTTGGGTGCAGTGCACATACAAGGTTCCAGGTTTGTGTTCCGGGAACAATGCGAACACCAAAGGTGAATGACTAAGTAAAATAAAGTGCTGCTTCCTCCTCTCTCTTACGGTCTGCCTACCTCTGCTCACCTTCATCCCTGCTGTACCTGCCTTTTAAAAGTTAAGGTGATAAAATGTATGTGGCTTTTCAGCGTGATTATCTTTTAATAAAAGCTATCACTACATGTGTGCACACACACACACTTATTTTGAAGGAAAGGTGCAGGCAGGAATGAAGGTGAGCAGGCAAGCATGAGGGAAGAGAGGAGGAAGAAGCACTTTATTTTTCATTTAGTTGTTCCCACGGGTTGTTCCCTCCAGACTCAGGACTCGAACCCAGGGGTATGTGGTCTGCGTTCTTCAGAGGTGACTGACCCAAGCACCGCTCCACCAGAGCACACTGAAGCTCTCAGACTACTTTTAAAAAACGGGGTGAGACTGACCAGTTGGCAGGAAGGTGGCACAAGTGGATCAGTCAGCAACAAATGACATCAGGAGAGCAGTGCCCGTGCCCGGCGTCCCGGGCTCTCAAGGAGAGCTGGAGAACAAGGCCTGGTGGCTGAGGGGCCACAGACAGGCCAGAAAGGACTTGAGCAGGACCGGAGTGGACAGGGACATCTTTAGCCTCAGGGATACACAAGCGAGAAGGAAGCAAGGAGGCAGAGTAGAGACGGGGAGGGACAGGGACGGGGGCAGGACAAGCCCGACTGGGAGACGGCCTCACACCGAGAGCAGAGCCAGCACAGCCCTGAGCGCCCCAGGAGGCACTGGCAGCACTCCCACGCCATGAGGAGACAGCAGAGGGTGAAACAAGGGTCCTGTCACAGCTGGTGAGGAGGGAGCAGTCAGGGCGCAAGATGATGGCAGGACAACGAACAAGAGAACAGGAGACCCAGGGCGCAGGTGAGCGGAGGGGAGCAGGAAAGCACAGGACACCGAGGAACTCGTCTGAGGAGCTGCTGGAAGCCACGAAACAATGGGGTCGGGTTGGGAAGCCTGAACAGGGCTCTTTCTTCTCACAAGGAGCTTCCAGATTCAGCCAAGTTCACAGTTAACATGTCTCCAGAGAAGGAGGAAGAGAAACAACAGACTGGAGATGACGGAGTGCACCACACAGGGCAGAGGAAGCTCTGCATTTTGCAAGCTGTTTGGTGTTTTGCACACATGGTCAGGTTGCAACAAAAGGTTGCCTAACGTGTTAAGAGTCTGCGAAACTCCGAGTCTGAGAAAGCTGGCCGAGACACAGGCCTGTCCGCTGTGCCTGTGCTTCCCCCGACGAAGTCACCGAGGGAGGGGTGGCCGACCGAACGCGCGCCTGTCCCCAGCCCCGGCCTACCTCTCGTGCCTTCCTCTTCCTCCGTCTTGGCGTCCTCGTCATCCTCCTCCCGGATGATCAGCCGGCCATCGGCGCTCACCTTGAAGCCGTGGTCCTTCTTCCTGCCGCGGCCCGGCCCAGGCTGTGTGGCTAGGGTGGCAGCAGAGCTGAGCAGTGAGGAGGCGGACAGCCTGTCCTCACCCAGTTCCACCTTCCTCAGCTCAGGTGTGTGACCGGGCCCGGGCACAGCGCAGTCATGTGCAGGTGTGACCGGTGACGGAGCCCGCTGGTCTCCACGGAAGCCACTCCCACCAAGGGGAGCCAGTTTTCTGTGCCCTGGAGCAGCCTACGCTCGCTTACCCAAGACCCGCTGGGCCACCTTGGGGTCCAGGAAGTTGAGGGGCTCATCCCCGCCGCCCTCCTTCAGCCAGGCCCGGCTCCGCTGCCGGGCCAGCTTCCGCTGCTCCCTGCCCCAGCTCCTGTCTTCCTCCTCAGCGTCCTCCTCAGAGTCGGCCAAAATCTCCTCGATGCTAGAGGACAGAGAAATGCCAGTCAGCAAGCTCACGGGGAGGTGGGGCTGCTGGGCCCTGCCTGGAGGGGCTCCAGGCTCGGGGCGACCTGGTCCCCAGGGCCCCAGCGGGGCCTCACCTGTCGCCCCTGTCCTGGGCAGGCTCCTCCTCCTCCTCCTCGTCCTCCTCCTCTATGGCGGCCTGGCTCAGGGCGCGGTGTCGCTTGGCCCGGGCCTCGGCCTTCCGGATGTTGGTCAGCACTTTGTGGTGCTCCTCGGGCAGCAGCCCCTTCACCAGCTCGAACCTGCAGGCAGAAGGGCTGGTGACCATCACTGGCCCGGGAGCCACCCAGAAGGAGGTGTTTGGCCAGACCTTCCACGTCCTAAGGCAGAGACTCAGTCCCCAGGCTCAGGCCCTCCGCTGCAGGGTCCCTGGTGGGTGTGGAAACCCTCCACGCCTCCCCCGCTCACCCCACCCCTCTCGGGGCACGGACCCAAACTTGCGGATGAACTTGGTGAGCAGGTTCCGAAGCTTCATGCGGAAGTGCCGCCGCATATCGTCCGAGAGCTTCCCGATGGCTTCCATCTGCGGCAGAGCCCGGGTGTCAGGGGAGGCCGTCCTGCGGCCCCGCCCGCCCTTCACCGCTGTCCAGACCCGGGACATGGGACGATCAGGTCCAGACAAGAGGGAAGGGTCAGAACAGTCCTATTCCCGGTGCACCCCTTGGTCCTATCAGGTTTCCACTGGCTGTCCAGCTCCCCATCTTCCCACCAAGTCCTCATCCGGTGATGACCCCAACCACGCCACTGAGGTTCCGGCTTCAGTCTCCTGAACGGCGCTTGGCACATGCGCGCGTCATCTCAGCGAAGCTACGAGCACCCGAACGGAGGACGCTCCTCTCAGCCCCGGTGAGACAAGACACAAGCGGCAGCCGGGCACCACCACCAGGCGCGCGAGGTTCTGTCTGTCTCCCCGGTCGCTCTGCACTCACTCTGGCGGCACTGCTCCCGCCTGGCCCAGCTGGGACATCTACGGTGCACAGCTTGCTATCCGCAGTGTCCCCTAACGGAGGCGGGGACAGGCCCCATGCTGCTCTGGCCCTTCTTCCCCTCTTCAGTCCCCAGTTAGGCTGTAGGCCATGGAGGGCGTCCTGACTTCACCTGCCCCCTGGCCAGATAAAGACGAGGTGCGACGGGGACGGAGTCTGCTGTGCTTGACCCAGTGAGTGGGCAGGGCCTGGAGGACAGTCCCAGCTCCTGCACACTGCAGGCCTGGCACCCAGGGTCTGAGGCCCAACAGCCAAGCACTCTTCAAGGCCTCCTACAGCCCAGCAGGGGCGTCCAGAGGTACCACCGTGCGTCCTGAGTGTGGGTCCTATTCCAGGCTCGCTGCTCTAGCACCGGCGTCTCTGGCCTGTTTCCCCGCCCATGCCCACTGGCCTTTGCCTCACAGACCCCATTTCTGAGGAGGGCCCGGGGAGGGTGCCCTAGACGACCAGGCACAGTGCCCTCCCTCACTCCCCAGGCAGGCACCCAACAGGCCTCCAGGGCTCAGGACATGCTGACCAGAGACTGCAGTGAAACAGGCTCAAAATGTGCTGGCTCCGGCCATGCTGCCACCGCCACGTGGGGGCACTCACCACCACAGGCACGTGCTTGGCCAGGTGCGTCACATCCATGACGACCACCACCACCTTGATGAAGCCCAGTGCCGACTTGACCACGTCACGGGTGCGGGAGGCCAGGAGCAGGCACACATTCTCCAGCAGCTGCTCCACCGTGCTGGTCCCCAGCAGGCCTAGGGGCAGGGCTGCAGTCACACACCAGACCTCGCCCAGGCCACGGGAGTAGCGGCTGCACCGGGCTGTGCCGGCAGTGCCGTTAGTCACTGCCCAGCCCAGCCTCCCCCAGGCCTTGGCCTCCCCAAGAGGAGGCGGTGAGTTCCAAGAGGCCATACATTTCTCCAGGTCTCACAAGGCTGTTAAGCAGAAAACTGGGTGCATCCTGATGGAACAGTAGTTTGGTCTGCTGCCTCTGGCTGAGAACAGTCCACATATACCCCAAGGACCCAGGCTCGTGTCCCGGGGCCGATGGGAACCACCAAGATGAACAGCTAAATACAGTAAGATGCCTCTTCCTCCTCTTTCTTCCTGCCTACTTCTGTTCACCTTCATTTCTGCCTGCCCCTTTTCTTCTTTTTTTTAAAGGAAAGGTGCAGGCTGGCAGGTAAGCAGGAAGAGAGAGGAGGAAAAAGCGCTTTAGTTATATTTGTTTAGCTGTTCATACTGATTGTCTGTCCCCCTGCCCCCAAACCCAGGACTCAAACCCAAGGGTATGTGTGGACTGTGCTCCTTTGGAGGTGACTGACCTAACTACTACTCCACTGGGGTGACCTATACCTACCCTTAAAAAAACAAAAAAAAAGCAGAACCGGACCAGAATCTGAGCATGGGACTGTCCTCTGCTCCACTGGCTAGTGGGTAGGGTGGCTGTGGAGCTGGAGGGAGGGAGCTGGGTGGCCAAGACAGGGAGGCAGCTGGCTTGGTCCAGCTCCTCTCCCTCCTGTCTGTTCGCCGCACTGGCCTGCCTTTCTGGTCACTTCCTAAACCGAGGGCTTCCCAGGTCTTCGAGAAGTAGCGTTTTACCTTTAAACTCAAACAGGAGGTGGGACAGGGCCAGGACGCTGCAGCTGACCATGGTCACCGCGCCGACGAGTCCGGGGTAGATCAGCATGAGATAGCGCTGCAGAGCCTCTGGGAGGGCAGGAAGCACGCGGGTGGCATCAGGGCCAAGTCCATCCCCCCACCACCCCAGGCAACTTGGGCCCCCAGGGAGGGCGTTCTGGCAGGGGACAGCCTGCTGGGTCCAGAGCCGGGCGGTCTCTACCAACCAGGACTTTCACGGGGAGCCGCCCCACAGGCTGTGAGCAGAGCACGCACCCCGCCCCGAGTCTCCCGGGCCTCACCTTCCTGGCTCGGGCCGAACCGCAGGAAGGCGTGGCCCATCTCCACGAGCAGGGCAAAGGCGTTCTTCCGGGCTCCCACTGACACCTCCTTGGTACACAGGATGACCTGCCGGACAGCTCTGTGGGCACGCGTGCAAACCGCCCCTTCTCCCCAAAAGCAGCCCTCCCTTCACCACAGGACCTCCATCCACGCCAAGGAGCCCCGCGCGAGCCTCACCTCGGGGACGAGGGCGGAGATGAAGTCCTCGTGCTCAGCGGATAGCTTCTTCACCACATGCAGAAGGCACTTCAAGCGGGGCTGGGGGCAGTCAGGGTCTCTCAGTGCCACCCTGGCGCCCAAAGGCCCGAGTGCCCCCAGGCTCCCTCCTGGTCCGGCCTGGCCTCCCGGCAGCGGGGCTCCCGGGCGCTCACCCTCTTCGCGGGCGAGGAGGTGCTCCGGAGCGAGTCCAGCAAGGCCGTCTTCAGGTCGGCCAGGTGGCTGTGCACGAAACGTGCCCCGGGGCCCTGTGGGCTGGCGCACACCTCCTCCAGCACGCGGTAGGCCTTCTTCTGGACCCCATGGGCCTTGCTCTGGGAGGGCGCATGGCAGACAGGAGGGCTGAGGAGGGGCCCCACTCCCCGATCCGGAACACTCAGAGCAGCACATGAACTGTCTGCACTGGAGGCGACACCGAAAAGCCAGCGTGTCCTCTGGAGCTCAGATTGGACTGGGAGGCATGGGGAGTGTGGACATCGAGATGCTAATGCTGCCAAGTGAGGTGTGCCCCAGCCCCAAGCCACGTTACCCTCTCACCTCCAGGCACCTGGCACCGGGAACTGACCGGGACGTGCCAAGGCCTGAGGCTGCTCATCAGTCGAGTGGGCGCTGCTCTCATCTCTGCCTGACTCCTCGCTGTTCCAGAGTAACCACCCCGCGCCAGACCCCTTTCCTGAAGGGTGGGGCCCGCTCTGGACTTTCATGTCCACCTGCAGGCTCTGCCCCAGAGCACTGCTCACAGCTGCAGGTTCGTGAAACCTGCGACAGCTTTCAGGAAGTCACTGCCGGCCTGAGTCTTGCCTGGTAGCAGCCATCGCAGACAAGGGCAAGTATGCCAGGACACCTAACAAATGCCAAGGCACAGATGCCAGGGCCCATTCTGTCTGGGAACCTCACAGTGAATGAAGAGGCCTGAGTGGCGGCGGGGAGGTGGCCATGGGGCTGGAGACCAGGCCGGGAACGGCCTGTGAGCGAACCAGGCAAAGGAGCGTGGTCGGCTCGACGAGGAGGGGCTGCTGTCGGGGTGCCTACGTGATGGGTGCAGGACGGCCACGTCACAGAAGGCAGGTGAGGACTGGTCTCGGCAGCAGCAAGGCAGGAAGACAAGGAGACGGGCCCCACCTTTCAAGGAGGCCCTCGGCTCGGTGCGCGGCCCTGCACAGCAGCTTACCTCTAGGTAGGGCCGGATGGTGGTGTACAGTCTGCCGATGGCAGCTTCGTCAGCGTGAGGGGCCAAGGCCACGACCAGGTCCAGGACAGACAATCTGCTCGGGACAGGGGACCAAGAGGAGTGGGACCCCTGGCGCTCTTATGTCTTCCAGGTGCGGGGGAGGTGGGAAGTCAGGGTGAGGAGGATGCGGGCCGCGGAGTCTCGTGAAGAGCAGAGCCAGCTCCTCAAACCAACTGTACGCAGAGCCCCTGGCACCGCCGGACATGTCCCCCTGCAACCTCCACAATAACCCCAATGCTCGACGTTATACCCATTGTACAGATGCAGGTGCGGAGGCACGGAGTGGATAAGCAACGTGTCCAAGGCCACAGAGCTGCTGAACCCGGGCCGTGTCTCCGGGCCTGCATTCTTCCCTACGGGCCACAGTGCCTCTGCAGGAAGGAGCTAGTCAGGCCTCATAGCAGAGCTGGAACATTCCCTACTCCAGACTGAGGAATTCCAGAGCGTCTGCAGGGCCTCGGCTAGACATGCCCTCCATCTCCTGAGCTGCCTCAGCTGAGACGGCACTTTGTACCTGGTGAAGTCAGATGTAGCGGAGTCGAGCACCTTCTCGCTGGCTTTTTCCAGGAAACCATTCACCAACTGGCAGCCCCAATGGGCCAGAGGAGGGAGGGGGAGAGAGGAAGAGCAGCAGTCACAGAACTGCACCCTCTCGTCTGCCCCCAGCCCCTGCCGCCCAGGAGACCTAGTCCCACCCAACCTACGGCCGCTGCTCTCTGCCAGGCGGCGTCTCGGCCTCTCCCACACACCCAACACCTTCCACCTGAAAGCGGGCGCTCTGCAGGCACCTGAGGCTCGGTGATGGTGAGGTACGTCTTGATGGTTTCCAGCACAGCCCGGCGAGGGGCTGGGGTGTCCCCGGCTGCAAGAGGCTGCCCATACAGGTTGAAGAGGATCGGCAGAAAGTTCTTGGCAAAACGGCTCACTTCTGCACGGTCGGCCTCTGGCAGGAGGATCGGTTTGCATAAAGGGGGTGGAGTGACTCGGCCTCTGGGATGTAGGGGCCGTGGCCTGGAGGCTTCCTTTTAGGAGCCCTATGACAGGATCCAGAGGCCGAGGCCAGAGCAAGAGAGCAGGTGTCCCGTGGTCCCCACTCTGCTGTGGCTGTCCATGGACTAGCCAAGTAGCAGCCACACAAGAGAATCGTCACCACTGATTGGAGGAATCCCAGCAGCTATCGTCACAGTGGGAGTAAACAGAAAGGGGACCATTTCCAGCACCCAACTAAGGCCTCAGTCCCCGGTGGAAGTCCTGGGTCCTTGTGAAAGATGAGCTAAGCCCAGGGAGAAGCTGGGCCACGTGGGGTCGGGGCCCAGGCCATCGAGCCATCCTCCGCCAGCCCCGACTGTGCAGCCGGGACCTACCTGCCTCACAGCCCTTGGCGATGAGCGTGCGCAGGGCCTGGCACACGGTGACCCTCAGATCCGGGCGCTCACTGATGGTTGTGCCGAGCGTCCGCGCCAGTCCTTTGAAGGAGGCGGCCACATCGATGGGCCTCGTGCAGAAGCCGGGCAGGAGGGTCCAGATCTGGGAGGGAGAGTTAGGGAAGGAGGGAGAGTGACCACCAGCAGCCTGTGCCCAAACACTGTCCCACTCACGTACCCTGATAACCCCTGACCTGCCACTGGAGCGTGTCGTAGATCTTGGACTCAACGGTGCTGCCTGCCTGGGCCAGGTCCATCGCTGGAGTGAGGTACAAGGACATGGCGTGACTGCCAGGCCAAGAGGCCTTATTTTTACCAAAACCAGAGCCCAGCAGTGAGGACAGGAACAGGTGGTGCCCACTCCCCAAATACTGGGGTGCTGGATGAGGACCCTTCCAGCTGGGCCCCCAGGCTGGAGGTGAGCCCCGTACCTTTGCTCTTCAGGGTGGCAGCCAAGGGTAAGAAGTAGGTGGTGAAGAAAGCAAGCCGTGTTTCCTGCACGTGATCCCGGATGACGGGGAGCAGCCAGCTCCGTGGGAAATCCAGAGTCTCTCTGGGAGGAGGCAGGGAGGCCCGGTGAGGGAGAGGTGACAGTGGCGGGCAGCAGGCCCAGGAGCATGGTCCTGCTGCACTGAAGCCCTGCCCTGGCCTGTCCTATGACCTGCACGTAGGGTTCACCCCGAGGAACAGACACCCTCCTAGGAGCCAGCCGCTGCCTCTCCTCGGGCACGTACGGAAGTCAGCCAGGGTCACACTTACTCAGAGCCGTCGATTTCCAAAGGCACGGCCTCTAAAACCACCTCGGGTCCCATGCTGCCTACGGCAGCCCCCACGGCCCGGTCCAGAGCTGCCGTGTGGGGGAAGTGGGGGGAGAGGCGCAGGTCACACAGGGACTGGAGGCACTAGAGCAGAGAAGCGAGAGTACACACGGCGGAGTACCGGCAAAGTCTCAAGGATGAGGTCACAAGTCAAGAACCCAACCTAACCCCCGATGCGTCTGACTGCTCGACTCCCCAGAACTTTAGAAAATTCTGTCTGTCGATAAGGTGAAAAGAAGATTTTTCATGCAAATGTAGATTCCTAGGCCCACACGTGACAATAAGAAATTCACAGGCACTGAGTAGCAGCAGAGCTGTGCCTCTGGTCCCCCCAAACACCTCGACTGACACCCTAGAGCCTCACTTCTCACGGGCCTGCTTGGCCTCACGTAGGAAGCCATGTCTGCACCTAATCCACCAGGGCCCAGGCCCAGGGCAGGCTCTCAGGGAGCCCAGCCTCCCAGGGCTCCTTTTTCACAACCAGCAATGGGGGAGCCCACGGAGGAAGGGTCAGACTAAGGGGCCCGGGGTCTGAGGACAGGAGCAGGGGTCCTGTGATGCCCGACCTGTGAAAGGTTCACACTGGGCCGTGGTAAGACACTTAAAGCACTATGCCCCTCACTATAATTTAAGGACTTAAACTTTCCTTTTTTTGAGGAAGCACTTTATTTTCATTCAGTTGTTCACACTGGTTGTTCCCTTGGCCTGAGACTCAAACCCAGGGGTATGTGGTCTGCATCCTTCAGAGGTGACTGACCTAACCACTGCTCCACCAGGGCGTGCCAAGAATTAAGATTAAAATTCATTGATAATAAGTGGGGTGAAAATCACACAGCTTCCCTATGTTTCTAAACCATCGACTCAGGCCTAGACTAGTGAGACGGGGTGAGGGGAGGGAGAGCGGGGACTTAGCCTCTCCTTTGTCCCTCCCATGCTGGCCACTCATTTTTCTGGGGCTGCAGTGCTGGCCACCTGCTGTGGGGTCTGTGGGACGGGAGTCAAGTACAGAGATCACAGCCCCCCCCCACCCCCCTGGAGCCCCCAGCTGACAGCCCAGGTGCCCTCCTGCCCAGGCCCAGCAGCCCCTGCCTCACCTTCCTCATCACAGGGTGGGCCTGCCTCCCGCACGCCTGGAAGAAGACACACAGCAGCTGCAGCACGGAGCTCCAGGCCGCGTGGAATTTGTACGTCAGGCCCTCCTCCACGGCGCTGCCAAGGGAGCGGACAGTCAGGGCCCCGGCTCTGGCCCACCAGGAAGTCCAAGGCTGGCCCCCTGAGCTACGGCCAGTGAGGGGCCAGGAGAGCCGAGAGGGAAGCATCTACATGGCTCCCTGAGGAACAACCTGTGAGGTGGCTGACTGCTGTCTTCAGACAGGGAAACTGCCTCTCGCCGAGTTGAATACCTGCCAGGGTCACTCTGCTAGCAGCTGCAGCCCTGCTTTGTCCCTGTCCCTTTGGTGGGACCCAAGGGGGAGGACGGGATGAGGCCGGCAGACGGGGCAAGCTGCCGCAGCAGAGAAGACCAGAGCAGGCACCACCCTTCCGGCCCTGCAGGCCTGGTCGGTTGTCTCCCAAACCAGCTCCGTGGAGACACCAGGAAAGAATGGCCGACAGGGGCCGTGGGGGAAAGGGGTAAACAGGGCTGGGAGCCGTCCTCTCCGAGTGTCCCTGAAACTTCATCCTGCTTCCCGACGAGAAACATACCCAAAGCACCGCTCTGGGAGCGAGGGGACCCCAGGGCTCTGGGTCCCTTCCCAGGACCACGCCAGGGTGCTTGGTGCTGAGGCCCCTCACTGCATACTGGGAGGCCGCGGTGGTCATGGCTGTGCCTGCAAATGGCTCTTCTCAGTGGTGCAGAGGGCAGCATGGCACGTGGTGAGGACTCTGAGGCCGGGCTGCCACCACGAGCCGGGTGGCCTCAGCTTCCCGAGTGGTCGGAGAACTTTCCCCACATCATTCATCTAGTCCTCCCCGGCGTTAGTCACCGCAACTGGGGAGCAGCCTGAGGGGCGAGGGGGTGCCCAGATAACTAGCCAGGCCCTCACGATGACCGAATGACTGCAGCCAGAGCTCAGAGAGCAGCAGGTCAGGCACAGTGGACAAGGCCCACGGTGGTGGCAGGTGGAGCACCTATTGCACTAAGGGTCTTTCTGCAAGAGACACCTGTCACTCCTAACACATCCTGCTCTCACCTGAACATCCTGACGATGTATTGGGCAGGGCCTGAGGCCGAGGAGGTCACGGAGCCGATATCGGCCATGTGAGGAGCGACACACTCCTTCAGGATCTCCTGCAGAAAGAGGCCGCAGGCTATGTGGGCAGCCACAGCCCACCAGTGCCACCCACCCTGCAGGGGACTCCTTCCTGAAGTGCCGGGACATCAGGTCGCCACCCTGAGAGGCTCCCCAGGACACAACTGGAGACCCGGAGAGCTCTGGAGACGGGGCGGCGCAGAACCGCTGTGCCTGCTTCCTCTCCGGCCAGAGCTGGGGGGTCCTGCTGCAGTACCTGGAGGGTCTGGGCAGCAGCTGTCACCACCTGCGAGTGCGGGGAGAGGAGGCACGTGGTCGCAGTTCCAAAAAACCGAGGGAGGTGGCCGAGCCCCAGGTCCCACTGCAGCCTGTTGAGACAAAGACTTCTGTGGGGCTGGGGGAGCCGGATGGCCTGGGTCGGGCCACCATCCTCGCGGGAGCAAATGCAAAGGTGCTGTCCCTTAATTACCACACCAGAAAACAATGCAGTTTTCAGGGTAGAAAAGGAAATGCATCCCCTGGGGCAGAGGAAGGGCGCACAGACCCAGCCCGGTGGAGCCCCAGGGCCCTTGAGGACCCTCGGGGAAAATGCAGGGCATGAAGTGGTATACTCATTCTCTTCTCAGTCTTGTCTGGGGAACACGCAATCATCAGGCAGCTAAACTCAACTGGGAGGGTTACGGAGATACAAAGTGAACCGGACTATGAATCCCAGAGGAGGACCATTCATCTAGTGGGGAGGAGGTGGAGCCATGAGGAGGGGGACGAGGGGAGAAGGTGGAGCGGGGAGGGAGCACGAGGGCCGGGAAGGGAGGGCATTAGCAGGAAAGGCCCCAGCCGGCTGTGCAAAGCTGCCCTAGCCTCACAAACACAGAGCTACCCTGCGGCCCTCTCAGAGCAGAAACCGCCATCCTCCAGCTTCTGGCCATGCCCCTGGCACCCACACCACTGAGCAGGGAGCCGGGCTAGAGGTCTGGGGACACCCCTCACTGAGCCCCTACCTGACCAGGTTGATGTGGGCTTTCTCCATGACTTTAAGCCAGGCCAGCAGGGGCTGTAAATCATTCTCGCTGGGAACGTAGTCATACAAGGCCTAGAGGTGGACAAGGGGAGAAACCAGTGATCGAGGTGTCCAGCGGCAGCCCAGACATGGTCCTTCCCATCTCGGGGCCAGCACGTCCCAGTGACAGGCCTGGGAGCGCAGCCCAGCCTTCCCAGCTCCGGCCTCTGCCCGCTCCACAAAGCCGTTCCAGAGCTTACTACGGGAGCAGAGTCTCTAGGAGCAGCACACTGTAACTGGAGTCACACAGCCCTTTGTGACCCTGACAAGAGCCAGTCTTTCTCCAGAAAAATGCAAGTCATTTTGGCAGGGATATGTGCCCCCTTCCCCAAATGCATCCCCTGATCCTCAAGGCTGACACCCCACTCGGTGTCTATTAATACCACGAGGCTGTGTTGAAAAAGCTTGTTAACCAGGTCAAGAGTTAGTGCCTCTGGCTCCCGAGGACAGATGTGGCTTTGGTGGCTGGTCCCCTGGCTGCTGCCCACCGGCCTCCTGCATTGGGAGCCCCATCCATTCAACCTCACTCTGCAGCCCACCCCGCCCAGCTCTGCAGGCCCCAGCCAGCAAGACCCCTCCTCACCACCAGGCCTCACCGTGATGATCTGGGCGTTGAGCTCGGCCGGCAGGGTGCCCCGGCTGGGCTTGGCGTGGAACAGGCTATGGAAGGCCTGCATGGCACAGGCTATCACCAGCTGTAGAGGACAGGGAAACTCAGCGGGGCAGCGCCAGCCCATGGCTGCAATGGGCTGCTTAACCTCCCGCTCCAGCCAGTGGGCCAGAGACCCAGGCCCCCTGAACAGGGCCCCCCACACCTGAACACTGAAAACATTTTCAAGGACTAACGGTAGCGGACGTGCATGAAGAAGGTGTTTTCAACACAATGGGCTAACAAAGGCCGGCTAGCCGTGGCTCACACTTGGTAGCTACAGCCGTACTTCCCACATTTTACGTAAGTCTGTTCATCCAAAGAGAAGATACCGGAAAGGGTATGTCAGTTGTTTGCACTGTTTATCTTAGAAATGACACTTGGCGGGAAGAGACCTTTCATTTCAAATACTTCCAATTTCTCTTCCTTAAACAACAATCTTGTTATTCACGTAATTAACGAACTAGGGATGTGAAAAAACACTCCAAAAGGAAGAAGTGTGTTAGGATGGCAGAAATGCAGGTGGCCGTCGCTACGCGTCTGTCAAGTTGCTAATACTGATGTGTCAGAAAGAGTAAAACATAAAAAGGAGGCAAAACGGCAGTGGGGGGGTCACCAGTAGAGTATGATCAGGAGGCGACCTGAGTGTTTGATGTGATAGTTATTCTTCAAATTATACATATTGTGTTATGCTTTCTTCTGCCTATGTTGGAGCTCATTTGAAAACATTAAAATTAGCAGCTTAGGGGCGAAGGTGGTGGAGACAGACTGGAACCCTGTGGTGGGGTGGCGTAGAGACGGAGAGGCAAATTCAGTCTCCTAAGATGAACACAGCATTATGAACAAACATTACAGTAAAAAGGGGTGAAAAGTGCATGTGGCTGCAGGAGCACGGGGCAGAGAGAGGACTGATGGCCTCCCGGGGCGTGGCCCCGCCCGACCTGAATGCTGGGGCCTGCTCCCGTGGGACCACGACCCTGAAGGTGGCCTGTTTCACCTGCCCCAAGCATGATGGTCCTTGAGTGTGGCTAAGAGCTGCGTCAGGGCAGGGAAAACCCAAGCAGGGCGTTCTCGAGTGCCAGGGTCTGGGTCTGAGCGATGCACCCAGCCGGCATGCCAGCAGCCACTGGTTCTCGGGCCCAACTTACCACATGGCTCAAGGTCATGACCCTGAGCAGGGTCTCACTGCAGCTCTTCACCAGGCCTTTGGGGAAGCAGGGCAACAGGTCCTTCAGCAGTGTCAGCATGTGCAGCATGGTGGTGGCCTCGTTGGAGCCTGGCAGATAGGACAGCTGAGACTCCAGGCCTCCCCCTGCAGCAGGCCCTGTCCTTTCCCGCCGCCCTCCACTCTCTCCATGGGCCCCCACCCCTGGCTGCGCACCTCCAGATTTCTCAATCTCCTGGATGCAGAACTTGGCGGTGGACACGGCAGCAGGATGGTGGGCAGGGGCATTTTCCCCAAACATGAAGTCACTGCCCTTGAGCACTGAGCACACACCGTGCTGGGCAGCCTTCCGGATCTGAGGGGGACAGGGCAGGTCAGCGGCTCCCAGCAGCGCGGCTGAGACAGCGCAGCTTGCACGCCTCCTGAGTGGCTGACGCTCCCTGGAGACAGTCATGAGCTGCCAGTAGGACAAACTGCTCCCATCCCTGCTCTCACTGCAGCACCAGAGGGCCGTCTCTGGGCGTCCGTGCCCTCAGCTTTACCACCAGGACGCAGGCATTCAACTGTCTAGAATCCCAAGCGCTGCCACGCCAGGCTCTGTCCTTGGTGCTGGCCTCTGTCACTGCGCAGAGCACAGAACCACGCCGTGTGTGGCAGGCAGAGAGGAAACAAACCGACACCCAAAGGTAAAAAGCACTCTGCAGACAATAAAGCAGGGCTTGTTACTTTGCATGGTGCTTGAAAAGTGGCACTCGTGACATTATTTTTAGAAAAGATATCACTCCTGAAGTGACGCGTGAGCAGAGACCCGAAGGAAAGTCAGGGACAGTCACGTGGACATCACAGGCGTGGCCTACCTGGACAGAGTGCCGCTGCGTGAGCGGTCGCTCTGCGGAGGCACGCTGTCCTTCTGTGCTCCGGCCCTAAACTGGCGAGGCAGCAGCTGACCGAACACTCGCGCTAAGCCAGGAAGCACACCAGGCCTGCGAAGGTCCCAGCGCCTCCCCACACCCCGGCTGCTATTATCCCCCCGGGTCACATTTGGGAAACCGAGGCTGAGATTGAGCCTCCAGAGGGCCGTGAGGGAGCACCCTCCTGCAGGAGGGGCTGTCCCTCAGCTCTCCGGACAAGAGCCTAGACTCAGGGCATCCCCAGCCTCACTGGGACAGCGGGCCCCGCCCAAGCTCGGGGCCCAGCAGCTCACCTTGGGCTTGGCATGCACGGTGAAGCTCAGCAGCCCATGGTACACCTGCAGCGTCACGGGGAAGCCCCAGGCCTCCAGATCCTGCTTCCGCAGAAGAGTCGCAAGGCAGGAGAGAACCTTGGAGAGGAGTTGGTCTCTCGGTCAGGCGGGAAGAGCCACCGAGTCCGGGAAATGCCCAGGGGCCTGTCCAAGGGCCCCTGGTGTGGCACATCCCTCCTGGATGAGGTGGAGGCTGTGGAGCATGGCGGAGGGGCACTGAGATCCACACTCACCCATCGGAGGGCAGAGGTAGAGCCGCTGCTGGCCTGCGTGGACATGAGGTCCATGAAGGCTTTGGAGGTGTCGGAGAACTTCCTCATGAGCACGGGGCTGGGCACGCTGCGGGGACAGAGAAGCTCAGAGGGGTCTCGAGAGCAGCAGGGGCAGCCCCGGCCCTGGTCTGGGCGAGTGTCAGGACAGGGAACACTCTGACGCCGGTTCAGGTGCTCTCCGGGCACCAGAGCTCCCCACTTCCCTCACCTTCTCCATCCCCGTTCTCTCCAAACAGACCTGCTCCCACCGCCCCGGGCTGCCCCCAGCACTTGCCTTGCTCCCCACCCCAAGCCATCCTGCGCCTGCTCCTCATGGTTCTTTTGAACAATTGCCTGCCCCAGCCCTCCTGCCCACAGCCCACTGTCTCCTCTACGGCGGCCCCAGATGCAGCGGGAGCCGGGACTCACCGCTTCAGAACGAGGCTGAGCAGGTAAGCAACCGCGGCCAGCGACTCGGGGGACCCCACCGCCTCCAGGGTCGCCATCTGCGGGCCAGAGCGCCAGGCGTGAGTGGGAAATGCGTCGCGCTGGCACGTGGGGCTCCGGGGCCACCACGTGCCCTGAAGAAGAGTCAGGACCAACCATCCTGATGTTCAAGGCCCCAGCCCCAGCCCCGCATCTGTGCGACTCGGCTACAGCGTGTCTGAGACTCCGTCTCCTCAAGCGCAAGCGAGCTCAGGTGTTGTGAGGCTTTTCGCGTGAAACCGAATGTCGCCAGAACACACCGGACCGCTGCTCCACTCAGGACCAGAGGCTGGCAAGCTCCTGCCACGGGCCAGATAACAAGCATCTTAGGCTCGGCGGGCCAGTGTGGTCTCTGGCGCACCGTCTCCTGTGAGTATCCTAACCCTTCAAACATGTGACAATCAGGTGCAGCCCTGTGGCTCAGCCCTGAGGTGCAGGCCATGTAAAGCCAAGCACCCGGGTTCAAGACCTGACGTTGGTGAAAGAAGAAAAAATGTCAAAACCATTCTTAGCTCTCAGGCTGCCCTCAAGGAGGCCTTGGAGCACATTTGGCTCAGGGAGCATCACTTGCCAACCCCAGTGCAGGGTCGTGATTTTCAGACTTTTACACCCTTAAAAGCGACTGGGTATTCCCGAGGGTTCTTTACTCAGGTTCCACCTGATGTTGACGAGATTAAAAACTAAAACGGGGAAATTTTTAAAACACAAGAATATGGAGCCACAACTCGATTAGCTATCAAAACAATGACATCGGCACTTGTAATCGAAGAGGTTACCAGCAGGGAATGGGCCAGGGGAGTGTGCACAGGGGGACAAACGGTGGTGGGCAGGGTGTGTTGACATATATCTGAGGGATGGGGAACCAGCACACAGGAGTTTATTTTAATGTGCAAAACAAAGTTAGAACAATAAAGATAAAATCGGGGAAAAAAGATGTCATCAGACATCATGTAACCTCCAGAAATAACCCTCCACATGGAGACGTGCTCATGAGAGTGAAAAAGGAAAATGACATTCTAGTAACGTGATGGAAATAATTTTGACTTAGTCAATCCCCCAAAGGATCGTAGGGACCTTTCTAGCCACTCCTCGCCTCCCTGCGTTGACCACACTTGGAAAATTCTTTTTTCTAGAAGATACCCTCGGCTTATTTCAGCTTTACTGGTCAAAGGAAAAACCTCAAAAGCAGATTTTATTGTATAAAAATATGGAGGAAACACCAGCAGCCTCCCCGAGCCACCTGAGGACGACTGTGGCCTGCTCAGGGCAGCCCTCACCTGTCTCACACACGGGAACCCATCTTCCCTCCACAGCGGAGTAACCTGCTGCTCGGAAGCCCGGTCCCAATTGCACCCACTCACCAGGGCAGCGAAGTATTCCGTCTCGGTCTCCTTCCCTCCCTGGGAGCGAATCACCTCGGTGACAGCAGCCAGAACAGCACAGATCTGCATGTGAGGGACAGGCACCGGTGACATCTGTTCGCTCCCAACCCTCCCCAGGGGAGCCTCTGTGCCTCGCTCACTCGCAAATCGATCCGCCTCCCGACAAAGCCAGGAAATGGAAGATGCACAGCAACCAGAGCCAGGAGTCACACCAGAGGGCCCAGCAAAGAGGACTCAGAACACGCTTCCCAAATCCCACCTCCAGGGCTCTTGCAGGCGTGCCCCGGGGCCTAGTGGTTAAGGCCATAGCCTCTGGCTGGTAAAGTCCACATACTCCCAAGGACCTGAGCCTGTGACCTGCATGGGGTGGGGGCGGGGACCACACAGATGAGCAATTGAACTAAATAAATGCTTCCTCCTCTTCTCCCCCTGCCTGCTGGCGAGTACCTTCATTCCTGCTGCACTTTCCTTTAAACACAAAAGGAAACGCTGAACAAATATTTGTGTGCTTGTTCAGTGCACCAACAAATTGGAACAACACTGCAGCCATTGACGGGGATTAATGGTGAATTATTGTTCTACAATAAAGAATGACAGCGCAAATGCTGCCACATAACCACTGAAAAGAATGAAGAGCAACTCTATAAACTAAGAAATACTGTTGAGTGGGGGAGAAGTTACAGGACAATGTGATAAAAAACAACCATTTGGTGCGCCCTGGTGACTTTGAAGTCTGTGGAGATGGAAGACAGAGTCCGAATAAAGCCCAAGGACCCGGGTTCCTGGTCCAGGAGCTGCGGGCATGGGGTGGGGTGGAGACAGGTGACTAGACAGACAATGAACATGAATAACTAAGTGGATGAAAGCTTCTTCCTCTTCTTTCTTCCTCCCTGTCTGACTGCCTGCCTGCCTGCCTGCCTGCCTGCTCCTTCCTCCTAACCAAACATGTAAGACTTGGATCCCATCACTGGAAAGCAGATTTAGAACAACTTGAATCTCCTTTGACAACTTTAAGTTTTATGACCTCTCAATGCAAATGAAGTAATCCCCATGAAGATTTAACATCCAAATGGAGATGTAAGGGTACAATATACAGCAGATTTTGAAGATGTAAAATGAAACATATGGGCGCACGGGCGTACCCTTGTGATTCAGGCAGCTGGGGTGTGACCCATGTAAAGCCCGAGGACCCGGGCTCAAGACAGAGGGGAGGGTGAACACAACAAAAAACAACAACAAAAAGGCTCTTCCTCTGCTCCCTCACTTCTTCCTTAAAAAATGTAAAGTATCTCATTTTTTATATTAATTAGATGTTGAAATGATAATATTTTGGATATGCTGGATTAAATAAAGTATATAAAGATGAATTTCACCCACTTCTCTTTACATTCTTTTCACATGGCTACTAGGAAATCTGTAATTAAACATGCAGCTCGCATTACATTTCTGGTGCACAGCTCAGTTTAAGAAAACATGACTCATTAACAGTAGTCGACACAAAGGAGTCCAACTGGGAGAATACCGGTCACATTTTATTCTCCTCACATGACTTTAGTACCACTTATAATTCTAACTCTTTTCATTTAAATAGTGAAAAAGCAAGTGTACATGATTTTTAAATATAGGATGCAAATGCTGGCTACGTGGCTTAGTGCACCCTGGGAGCAGTCCCTTGTACATCAATGTCCGGGGTTTGAGACCCAGGTGGGTGCCAGGGGGAACGACCAATGTGAACAACTAAATAAAATAAAGTGTTTCTTTCTCCTCTCTCTTCCTGCCTGCCTAGTTACCTTCATTCCTGCCTGCACCTTTCGATCAAAAAAATTTTTAATATAAACTAAGAAAAATAAATAATACTTTGTTCGCTAGATAAAACATTTTAACCACTGTTATTCAGCAAAAATTTATTCAACAAATGCTTATACACCCACAGGGTCTGTTTTTTGTTGTATTTTTATAAAGAGGAAGGAAGCAAGCAGGAATGAAGAGAGAGAAGGAAGAAGCATTTTTATAGTTGTGCTGTCCCTCGCCCCACCTCCTCTGAGGCCATGAATCCGGGTCCCTGGGCTGTAGGCGGACTGCTCCCAGGCGCAGGCTTAACACCTGAGCCACCTCGGCACACCAGCAAATGCTTCTTGAAAACAGTCCATATGAAACACCTTGTGCTAGTTAAAGGGAGAAATGCTCGGAAAATAATTCCTACCCTGAAAGACTTCCCAGTTAAACAGCGTAGATGTTAGCAGAGTGGAACCTGCCCTAGGAGGCGCAATAATGGGACACCAAAGGTAGAAAGTACACACGGTCCAGAAGCACCCGCTGCTGACTTGGACAGCTGTCAGCCATCAATGGAAGCAAATCAAAAGCGTGGGTCCGGCCCTTCTCGCTCTGCGTCGCCCTCCCGCCCCTCCCCCTACCTCCTTGTGGGCGGCCGAGTTGGACTCCCAGAAGCGCTGCACTTTGCTGAAGGTGACGTTTGTGCAGTCGGACAGGCCGCTCAGGAAGGTGCCCGAGGACCTCTCGCTGGGAGCCGGCGCCGCCCCTTCTTCCATGGGTAGTGCAGGCGCTTCGCTTTGGCCCAGACGCAGGGACCCCGACTGCAGGTCATTATGCAACTTCACAGCATCAACGGTCAGGTCGCTCTTTGCTGGGAACGGGAGACACGAGGTAAGAGCCCCACCTCTCCCCGAACCTCCTTTTGGCCAAGAGAACAGTCACCCCTACGAAACCACCCAGTGGCTCCAGGCCCTCCTCCCGCGAGGCCGCTCCTCAGCCCGCTGTACGCCTGGCACCCAGAAACCCCAGAAAAGGCACCCCCGGGGCCCCCAGTTTTGCTAAACTGTCCCGGCGGTTAGGCGCCGGTGGGATTCGGGATTCGGCTGAAGCGGCATCCCAGGGGCCTGGGATGAATGAAGGTGGCAGCGCTTTGCAGAGAGCCACCCAGGGTTAATTAGCGCCACGAGTGTCAACTGCGACAGCCGGGATCAGGTGGACACGGCGGGTCTCGACAGCAGGCTCCAGATCTGACGTGCTGAGACCAAAGGTCCAATGCCCGAGCCCCGGGGCCTCCAGAGGCGCCCAGACCCATCCTGACCCGCCCGCCCAGACCCCCACGCCCGGGTCTCCGCCCTGTTACCCGAGGGTCGGCTGAAGAAGCGGCTACGGGCGGCCTGGCGGTGGCGGCAGATGACGGGGTTGCTGTCACTGCTGTGGCCTTTCTTCCAGCGTTTCAACTTAGCCGAGACACCCGAAGGCAACTTGCCGGTGCGGCCCATGCTGACGGCGCGGTGGTGGGAAGCGAGCTTAAAGCACCGGCTTCCAGAAACAGACACACGTACAGGGCCCACGTGGGTGCGGAGTCGCGTCACTTCCTCTTCCTCTTGCGTCACTTCCGAATTCGCTGCGTTGCCATGGCAGAAGAGTCAACATCCGGTTTCCTGTCCTCTCCCGCTCCCTCTCCCCTCTCCCCTCTCCCCTCTCTCCCTCCCCCCCC